>WYDI02010500.1:0-18697 GCA_009867235.2 Psittacus erithacus | reverse complement strand
GGGCACCCTGTGCCAGCGCCTCAGCACCCTCACAGGGAAGAGCTTCTGCCTAAGAGCTCATCTCAGTCTCCCCTCTGACAGGTTAAAACCATCCACCCTGGTCCTGTCCCTACATGTCCTATCACTACATGTCTCATATGGCTGCCTCTGTCAGGAAGATTTGGTAGCAATATGGAAATGAGAATTTATTTGCTATGGATGAAGAAGCCACCAAGAGAGAAATGAAAGGGTTTTCCTGGTTCTCCATAGCCAGAATTGGTGAGGGGAAGGTGCTTATTTCACTCTATTATCACTAGAACAAACTGCTAAATAAAGTGTAACTCCTGTGCAGAGAGATTGGAAGGGTTTTCATCCATCTTCTTGTTCAGGCCAGGTTTATAGGCAAAATGTCCCCTCTCTTGGCAGCCCTGAACAGTGTGGCTGGTGCCCTCTGGATCAGGAGGTGCTTGGAGATGGCTGGATTCCTCAACTGCTGGATTTCTCCTTAAAAAAGGAGATGTACCTCCATGTTTGTCACCTGGAGACCAGTTCTACAAATCATACTAGGACTACTCAGGCAAGCAAGTAATGGAATTTGACAGGGAGATTGGGCTCTGCACCAGTGCATGAAGCATGGTTAGCAAGAGAGATGAGGATGGGGAGAGATGCCCACAGTGATTTATGAGATGGACCTGTAGTGATTTATCTTCCTTAAATATTAATGTTTCCTTTCTGGGTGAGACAGAATTGGTTTGGGGCTGGGAGGACAGCTGATTGGTCTGAAAAGAACCAAGACAGATTGAAGCAACCTTTTTTCTTCCAGAACTGGATTAGGAAGGACCCAGCCCAGAGGAAGGCTGTTTGTGGTGTAGCACCTTATCTTCAAAGCATTGCAGGGCTCTGATCCTCCTGATAGCCTTAGGAGATAGGGGAGGCAAGTCAATCAGGTGCTGCAATCTGGTTTGTGAAGCTGTAGCTCTGGTGCAGTGGTTTGTAGGAGATGTAGATCTGGGGTTTTTATACGTATTTGAGTTTCCTCCTTCAAGGAGCGCCCTGAAGATGCTGTCACTGAACATTGCTGATGGGTCCCTGTGTACCCTTGCAGGCAATGGTGTATGAAAGCGAGTCAGGAAGGATCAGGTTGCATCTGAAAGGCACCCAACATCTTTGATGTCTCTGCTGGTTCATTCTTGTAGGGTTCAAGGGCCTTTTTCCAGTGGCTTGATAGAAACAGATTAAAATGTGTGCACTTTGCTAAATGAGATAGGACATCAGGTGTGGAGAAGCCCACATCGATCTAAAGCAATACAGGAAAATGATGGAGATGTTTGTGAAAGCTCCAAAACTGCTGGATGAGCTTTATTGGTGGAAGAAAAGAGTGAAAGGGGTTCATGAAGGAAAGGAACCATCTCCCGAAATGGTGATATCTGTAAGAGGATGTTGCTGGATTGCTGGCGGCAAGGTAGAGCTATTCCTATACTGCTGGTCTGAATCTGGCCCAAATCATTAGCACCGTAGCCTTATGATCTAAAAGAAAATGCTGTCCTGTTTGAAATGAGTTTGCAGCCTGATCCAGCTATAAAGTGTAGGATTTCCAGACTGCATGTAGCTCGCAAAGGAAAACAAGTAACTGTGCACCATCCTTGGATGAGGCATCCTTGGAGCATCTTCTCATTAGTGGAGGTAGACTCAGTGCAACACTATATGCCTTTCTGTTTTCATGTCCTTTGCTGGCTTGGAAATTCCCCTGTCTTCCAGAGGTGGTAATTGGGTACCTTTGTGTTGAATTTGCACAATTTTAAGAGTGAAAAGCATTCTCCTGGTGTTGGAACTTGTTTTTTAGAGGAAGAGTGGCAGTCTCAGGAGATGACTAAGTGGCAGGAGCCAAGCTACTCACCTGCCTTTTGTCACAACAGCAATTACACCAAGAAAAACCTTCACCTGGTGATCAAAGAAACTTGGCCTGGGCTTGTCTGCTGTTGCTGTGCTAAAATTACACCAACAAAGAGTGCTGTCCTGTAATAGAATGGAGTCGAAAGTCCTGAGCCTGCAAAAATGCAGGCGGCTCCTTAACATGACGGGTGTGAGTAATCCCATTGTCTTGGATGGGGCTTCTTGTCTGCAGGAAACCTTCCTGGGGTCAAGGCTCCAGCTTGCTGCAAGGCAGGTCAAATGGCCTTGAGAGGTCCGGTTGACTCAAGTCAGTGTTTTGGAGAGGGGGTGAAGAGGAGCAGAGATGCTGAGCGAGCTGAAAGGTGACTCTGAGCCAAGATTTGTGCATTAGGTTTTGTGTTTGCCTTTTTGGATACATGAAGTGGAATTTTTCCTCTATTTACTGGGGGGAATTCCAGAATGGTTGAAGTTTGGAAGGGACCTTTGGAGGCCATAGGATCCTAGCGTGGATTGGGTTGGAAGGGACTTTTAAAGGTCAGCTAGTCCAATCTACCCTGCCATGAGCAGGGACACCTTCCGCTAGAACAGGTTGCTCCAGGCCCTGTCCAACCCAGCATTGAGCACTGCCAAGGATATGGCATCTGCCACCTCTCTGAGCAGCCGGGTCATCTGGTCCAGCCCGTCTGCTCAAGCAGGAAGAATAACCCAGAACAAAGCTAGTCCTGGCTGGTGGAGTGCCGTAGTCTCCGCTTGCTCTACTGTTCAAGCAGGAATTGCAGTCCCTATTTTTGCCTTTAGAGCATCAGAGTAGACGTTGTGGGAGCTGGTGGAAACCACTTGATATTAGGAATCCCTGGAATCAAGTTGCTTTTTGCAGCTTTGCCTCGGGATGTTGAGCCCCCAGCTGTGAAGGGCATGCTGGTGGGTACGGCGTGTGCTGGTGGGGGGCAAGGAGAAGTTCATGGTGAAGTTAATGGGGTTTTGGTGCATACCACTGCTGCATGGAATTTTCATGGTGGTTTAGAGCCACAATTTGAAAATGCTCCACAAAGTGCCTCAAATGTCTCCAAAGAAATAAACCACTGGTGGGAATCAAAGTATAATTAACATTTGGCTTCAAGGCTGCCCTCTTCCTGCGTTAACCAGGGAGAGTTGGTTACTGCTGCTGCTGATCTTATTAATATGGGATGCTCGGGCCTCCTTTAAAAGAAAATACTTTTATTTTTTAAAGGGAAAAAAATACTTCAGGGAGAAAAAAGAGAAGTATTTTAGGAAAAAGGAAAAAAAAAAGGTGGTTTCTGCTTTTCAGCAAGTAAAGGGCCTCCAAAAATGAACATTTCCAGCATAATACTTTTAAAAGAATGACTGAAAAAGCCTTTTGTCTTTGATGGCTGCTTGTTGTTTTTATTTCTTGTTAGACAAGTTAATGTAAATCGCATTGACAGCGCTACTCCAAACACACTGATTTGTTGACATTAAGCTTCTTGGAGATGGAGGGTTGTGTCAACACCTACAGTGAACTGTCAGGTTAACAAAGCAAGGATGTTTTCTTGGGGGAGGGGAGCAGGGTTGGGGGAAAAGGGGGGTGTTTTGTTTTTATTTTAGGTTTCCTTTAATCCTCTGTTAGTCTTGTATCTTGATAACCTCCTTTGGAAGGTAATCAGGGCAGGTCAAGAGGTGATGCTGACCCGGGAAAGGGAAGCAATCTTTCAGCGATCGAACAAACTCTAACCTCTGCCGTCTTTGAGCGGTGCAGTGTGAACTTTCTGCAAAGAGGGTTTGGGGGTTGTTTTTTGGGCTTTTTTTTCTTCCTTTTGTGCTTACTTTTGCCAGATGGCAGGCAGAGATTTCAGCTGCAGCCACGCGAACGCTGGGGCTGCTCTGCCTGCAATGGTTTTTGCCTTATTCACCGTGCTGGCATCTCCTCCCTGTTGCAGATGAGTACTCGAGCCCAGCAGCTCTTGCTTTGGTTGAAAGAGCTTTCAAAGTGTTTATTTTTCTTTTAAAGGAAACTGTTGCCTATTTTATTTATTTAAAAAGCCAAATCCCTCTGTAATATTTCCAAAGGCATTGTGCATGGAAGTAAAATGCCTTGAACTTTGCACCGATCACAGCCTTGACTGTGTTGAGAGGGACCCAAGTGGAAAATAACCATCATGAAGACATTGTATAAGCACCAACAACACTGTCTCTAGATTTGCACAAGCCCTGTGTGTACTTAGATAATGTGCCCATGCACTCAGAAGAGCTGAGGAACTTTGCCTTGAGCTGGTCCCTGCTGTCACTCACTAGGGTTTGACATCCATCATCTCCATCTTACAGGTGGGAAAGCTGAGGGACGTGGATGTTGATTTGCAGAATATATTTAGTGGCAATAAAACTTGTCTTATGGTACTTTCATTCCCTCCTTATGCTCTGTCAACTGGGTTCAGAGAGCCCATAGTTTGCTTTACTAATACTCTGCCAACTGTCAAGCAGCTGGTCCTTGGTTAAAGCATTGATGGGTTGGTTGCACGCACCTCTGGGTGATGACTGATGTGACTCTCTGCCTTTCTTGCTATTGCTTTGCTCTCTTCTGCATTTGACTTTAAACTCCCTGTGTTGTCCTCTGTAGGGGGATGTAGATGTCCACTCTACAATGTCGGTGAGTACAAGACTGCGTGTCGCACGCATTTGGTCTGCTCTGCTCGCACCTCAGATGTGAAGAGGGTGAGTTGAACCAGAAAAGGTCCTTAGTCTCGGAAAGGAGGAAAGGAAAAGGCTGAGTAGAAGTTTAAATCAATAGGATAAATAAGAGAGCTGGGAAAAGGGTTTCCTTCCAGAGAGGTCACCCACAAGCATGCTATTGCAGTAGCATTGCTAAATTGCTGCTTTTAGAGCCTGTGGCATTTAACTGCCTCCTTTTATCCCCCATGCATCTCTAAATGTGCAGGGAATTAGGGGAAATGCTGTTATTAGGGAAAGCTTGATGGGATCTTCAGCCTCTGCTTGGAAGAGGAAAGCTCTTTTTAAAATCCCCCCTCACTCCCTGTATTCTGTTCAGACAAGTCCCCCATGGGGATTTCAGCCTGATGATCCTCCTGGTCTAAGTGCCGACCTGGGTCTTGGACTGCTAAGTTCCCTCCAGCTAGAGGGGTAGAATAGTGTTTTATCCAGAAAATAGTGTGGGTGCCTGGATGTTTTCTGTCTCCCTATTTGGATTAGGGCAGTCAGCACAAAGAAAGTGATGGAGATCTCTCGGACCTCCCCTCTGGTTCAACAAACCCCTCTAATTGTTGTCATTCCTGCTTGTTTCATGTGCGGGAGAAGAAACAGCACCATTTCCACAGATAGATTGCAAACAAAGTGCTCTTGAGCTACCTTGTTTCCTCTGTTCCCACGTCTGCAAGCCAAGGCACGTGTGAGCAAAGTGTGCCTTGTTTTATGTTGGTGCAGCCTTGCTCCATGCGGTTGTGAGATGCGGAGGTGTGGCCTCTACCCCAGCTTCTGCTTTTCCACCTTTAACCCCTGCTCTCCATTTTAGTGCTGAGCTGCCATGGTAGTATTGATATTTCATGCCACGGTTGGATGCTTGTACCCCTTTTCCTGGAAACTGAGCATAGCTAAGCTTTGACTATTTGCAGGCTCTGGGCACCTGGGGCTTTCTAAGTCAATATCGAGGTCTCAAATCAACGCCAGCTTCTGGAAAGAAAGAGCCTTGTTAAAGCAATTTGAGGCCAGCTTCCGTCAAAGCAGTGGCTCGGTTGCTGGCAGGGCTGCGGGAGCTGCCCGCGCTGTTGGGAAGCATGCTGGGATGCTTTGGGCATCCCCCTGCTTCCGCAGGCTTCCAGGAGTGGTGTTGAATGTCGAGCATCGTACTTGGTGTCCTTAGGGCGTACCCTAAGAGAGGCAGATGCAAGAAGTGCTATTGCCTCTGGCTTTGCAAGACTTTCAACCATTTAGAAGCCAGATGTATTTATTTCTTTAATTGAATCCAGTGCCTAGACAGCTATGGAGTCAGCTTCCTACGGAGAGGGGTGCATTAGTTTCATTAAGGTAAATCAATGAAAAATAATACCTGGAGGTCCCCTGGAAAGGGTCAGGGATGGAGTAATCCCTTTATATGGTGGGACTTTGCTTGCCTGCTCTTAGTTGCTTTTGTTCTTAACTGCAACAGATTCTCATTTTCCTTTTAACCCTTCTAATTTTGTGTTCTCTAGGCAGTTGGTGTGAATTGGTGGAAATAAATCACTAATCTGTCTAAAAGAGAGTGAAGAATAAAAACCTGATTGCACAAAATAGCAAGACAGAGGAGTAATTGTAACAATTTAAACTGTCTGGTGGGAAGTAGTTGTGGCTAATCCTGGAAGTTTCTTGGTGTAGATACAGACACATAAAATCAAGGCAAGTTGCCTGGAATGCAGACATGGACAGGGGATGGGAAGCATCCTAAATCCTCCCTGTATAGTCCTCAGGGAGCTTCTTTGCTCTCCAGAGATGATCTGAGTCTCATGGGGGGGGTTGCACAGATCAGCTTGTCCTGAAGGTTGGGCAAAATGCTCTTAAAATGAGGGTGTTTTGGTGGGGAGAAAATGGGCTGGTGGCTGTGTGGTCCCTTGCTGCGGTCTGTTGGTTGGGCATTATTTTCCTGGGTCTTCTCAAGTGTCTCCAAAATCCTAAATACTTACCAAAATGAAGGGGTTGAAACAAGAGCTAATGGTTGCTTTAAAACAAGGAGCAAAGCATTCAAATGCAGTGGATTTAGCTTTGCTGGCTGGGGAGAAGGCTGACCTCTGATTAACCCAGGGGCCCTAGTTAACTCGAATCTGGGTAAGCCAAGTTATCTTGTAATTACATGGTTTCTTGTTTGCTTTCAGCACTTTGAAAATTAATTGAAACTAAAATGCCCAGTCCCATAAATCCTTTAAACCAGGCTGTGCATGCTTCCCTAGGTAGTGCTTCCCTTTGTGTAGTCACCTCGGCATGTTTGGCTTTGATTTTTATTTTACAAACTTAAGATTTGTAAAGCTATTCTGTGCTCACTTTTGCATGCACGTACATACAGATGTGTAGTGCAGGGAATTCGGCAGCCAAAAATCCATCCTCTGTGTAAGGAATCCAAACGTGCCTGCTTCCTGCACCAGAGCTGCAGCCTCTACCTTCCGGAAACCCTAACAGAAGTTGAAAGATGGGTTGGTTTGGTTTTCTTTATCCCCTTTAGCTAATTTAAGTGAAACAATAGACTGCAATTTTATACTTTCCTTTTCTTTCATCCACTGGCAGCCTGAAACCTCGTAAGGTTCTTCTTAAGTTGTGAACATGTAAAGGAGCATCGCTGAGCACATCTACATCCAAAGCCCCCAGCTATCTTCCTTAACCTATCCATGGGAGGAGACCCACCTGCCCTAGAGGAGCCCACCCTTCATGTGCAATGTCCTTTGGGGTCCCTGTGCAGTGGTCACTTGAAATGAGGTTGCATGGAGAAGAGTTGGGAGTTCTTTCCCATCATTCAGAGCTGAGAGCTGCGTGAGCACTGTTGAGTGTTGTTGGTGTGCTTGAGGTGGCTCTAATTAAGGGTATGGCATTGCACGACCATCATGGGGATGCCTTTACAGAGAGATATGTTCTCCCTGGATCTTGCAGCCTAGGTTGGTTATAATAGCAAGAGAGAGTACAAAAAGCATTTAGAAGTGCAGATCCTTATGGATTTCTCATGATGGCCACGATCTTTCGTCATTGTATTTCATGAAGGGTGATACGTAAGGAGAGCCTGATGGGTTAATTAAAACCCAAGGTAACTGTAATTCTACAGCATTGGCCATCCATCTTTTTCTTCTCTCTGTTTTTAAACTATAAAATCTAGATATTGAAACCAGTAATTCAATGTAGGGTTTAGTTTTGGGGAAAATATAAAGCAAGCTGAAGTTTCATACGTAGCTTGTGTTGGTCACTCAATAGTCAGCTCTGCTTGGAAAATGATGTCTCCTGAATTGGGCGTTGGTGGTTCATGGAGTGGAAATGGAGCGGGTGGGTTTTGGTTTTTAGTCTTTCTTTTGTTTTGAACTCATTCTTTTCCTCTCCCAGTCTGTTCAACATCTGGGCCTTAAGTCATGTATTAGTTGCGTTTCCAACTGGCGGCCGTACGTCACAGCAACGTGCCGACCCTTCCTTCAGCATCCCAGCAAGCAGGAATCTGCGTAAATAGGGAATCTGGAGCATCCCTGTGTGTGCAAAGGGTTGAGAAAGCCTTGGTGTCAATGTGTCGGAGTGCCGTGTGCTGTGCTCCAAGCCTTGAGATCTTTCCCCTTTTATTTATAACATCCAATTAGAATGATGAAACTATATAGCAAAGATGAAGCAATTCCATTAACTTTCTTTAAGTCTTCCTACTGCTATAGTTGGCAGATGCTCTTCCCTGATAAATCAGCCGAAAGAAGCGTGGCTCTAGCACTTCCTATGTTAGGGAAGAATATATAAAAGATCTGTATTTAATCAACTTTGTGTTTCCAAAATGGCAGCTGCTTTGTATTTAATGGAAAAATCAGGCTCTTCCCAATGGAAAGAATGTTATTCCCAAAGTGAATACAAAAGAAAATAAAAGCCACAAAAGAGGAGGATGAAATATGCCATTTATATACTTTTTCCTTCTCGTTCATTCCAGTTGTGGAGCCACACACACCCATCATGGTTGGGCTATGGCTCTGGTTTGTGTCAAGTAACTTGGAGAGTCTCAGCTCATGGGCACAGGGATCAGGAGAGAGCCTCACCCCGTGTTAGGAGGCACTAATAGGACTGAGAAGAACTGGGGCTCCTTCATGCTTCTTTTATACACAGATACTTGTTAGAGCAAGTTATTTATGGATTTAATTCCATTCAGGCTGAGATGCTCCACTTTGGGAGCACCATGGTTTTTCCTTCACACTTCTTGGGGCAGGGTCTTGATGTCTTCTTCAGAGGTGAAAGATCTTAGAATGAAATTAGATACAAGGAAGAAATTCTTTACTATGAGAGTGGTGAGGCTCTGGAGCAGATTGTCTGAGAAAGCTGTGGCTGCCCCATCCCTGGCAGTGCTCAAGGCCAGGTTGGACGCAGGGGCTTGGGGCAAGCTGCTCTAGTGGAAGTTGTCCCTGTCGGTGGCAGGGGTTGGGACTGGATGAGCTTTAAGGTCCTTTCGAACCCAAACCATCGGGAGATTCTATTATTCTGTCTTTGTGGAGACCCAAGTAGTGAGCATGGGAGGATGAGAAGATTGAGGAGCATCAAGGATGATCAGGGGTTTGAAGCATCTTTCTTATGAGGAGAGGTTGCAGGAGCTGGGCCCGTTTAGTCTAGAGAAGAGCAGACTAGAGGGGATGTCATCAGTGCAGATCAGTATCTCAAAGGCTGGTGCCAGGAGGATGGTGCCAGTCTCTTTTCAGTGGTGCTCAGTGACAGGATGAGGAGCAGTGACCATGAACTAAAACAGAAGAAGTTTGACCTCATCATGAGGAACAACTTCTTTATGTTGAGGGTGGCAGAGCACTGGAACAGGCTGCCCAGGGGGGTTGTGGAGTCTCCCTCTTTGGAGACATTCAAAACCAGCCTGGGTATGTTCCTGTGTAACCTGCTCTGGGTGGGATTGGATCTCCAAAGGTTCCTTCTAACCCTGATGATTCTGTGATCAAGGCAGGGTTTTGATCAAACAAGGTCCAAGCCCACCCAGTGGGTCCATGGGTCACCATATTCTCCTTGGGGTTTCAGTGAATCTGCAGCACCATCCTTTCTCAGTCTGCAGCTTGGGTTTGCTCTGAAATGCATTGCAATGAAGATTTAGTGCTGGGGGGAGGCTGCCAAACTGCCACCGTGGCAGGCTGGAAGCCTAGCGCCTGTACAGTTCGGTCAATGGTGCAACTGCTGTTGCTGAGCCAGGGATGTTGAGCCACGTTGTGGAGATACCTTCTGGGGGAAGGAGAAGCGGTTTGAGCTGTCATGACGTGCTCTGTCCATGTATTTTGGGTTTTGCGTGGGTTCTGGCAGCTGTTTCCCTTCTGGCCCCGGCACCTCCCTGTCTCCTGATGCCGCAAGAAGCCGGAATTTGCAGCGCCGAGTATTTGCAGAGTGGGTAAATGGGGCTTTTTTATCTGATATTCCTTAAAAAAGAGCATCATGTATAGAATCGCAGAGTCATAGAAATGTGTAGAAAGCAGAAAGCAGCAGATATGGAATGGGAGTTTGATGCCATGGGCTGAACCTCCAGCCTGGTGGGAAAGTTGAGATCAGATGGTTACATGATTAATGAGTGTATACAGTTAAACCAAGTGGCTAACAAGGATAAAGCATGTATTTCCCAGTGTTTCCCAAAGCATAAAGCTGTTGTACACCTCACCTGGGCTGGCAGGAGTGTTTTCCCACCCGTGTCCAATGTGAAGGTCCTTGCAAAGATCTCTGGAGCACCTCAGAAGACCAGGAGATGGGTGCTCCAGCTGCTCATTGTGGGTGAATCTGGCTCTGCGCACAACTCATTCCATGTTATAGACATCTAAAAAGTGGTTAATTAAAAATATCCTGCCATGCATTTGGATGAGTTGCAAGGAAAAAAGACACAGATCTTGGAATCTGTGTTTCCTGGGGGGGTTTGCATATGTGCATAGGCAAAAAAAAACCCCTCAAACAGCAGCTTTTCAGCTTTGTTGCAAACTACTGAGCTTCTACAATGGACCTCTGCCTGGTTGTGTGTCCCCATAAGGCTTCAAAGAAACTGGCCCGTGCTCAGTGTGGCATCTGCATCCCGTGGTACTTCCCTTCTCCACCTCCTGCCCTTCCTTCCATTTGTTTTCCTACTTAAGAAATAGATTAAGTTGCTTGTTGATTCTGACAGCACAGTCAAAGCAAGGGAAAAATCTTATGTTCCTGCCCATAGATCCTGCCCTAGATCCTCTTATGTCCACGATTACATGTGGTTACAAACCTTTCAGCTGTGCTTTTGCTGTTGGTGTATTGGCTCCTGCTTGTGAGTAGGTGCAGATCATAGTGCCAAGACCCCTTGAAGCTCCTATTGAAATGTGGGAGCAAGTCTAAAGGAGGCCATGAGGATGCTCAGGGGCTGGAGCACCTCCTGTATGGAGACAGGCTGAGAACATTGGGGCTGTTCAGCCTGGAGAAGAGAAGCTGCATGGAGACCTCAGAGCAGCTTCCAGTATCTGAAGGGGGCTACAAGGATGCTGGAGAGGGACTCTTCATCAGGGACTGCAGTGACAGGACAAGGGGTGATGGGTTCAAACTGAAACAGGGGAAGTTTGGGTTGGATATAAGGCAGAAGCTCTTCCCTGTGAGGGTGCTGAGGCGCTGGCACAGGGTGCCCAGAGAAGCTGTGGCTGCCCCTGCCCGTGGCAGGGGTTGGAGCTGGATGAGCTTTAAGCTCCCTTCCAACCCAAACCATTCTGTGCTGCCTGTGTCGGAAGAACGTGGCCAGGGAGCTGGTTATTGCACAGATTAAGTGTCATTGGGTTAAAGACCAAAAAACCTTAAACCAAATTAAATAAGAGTCTTTGAAAAGAAGCCCAGCACTTTCAGATCTGCCTGCTTGTGACTGTCAGCCCCGGTGCAATTCCTGCTGCTGACAGCCTTGAGTCTCCCACCAGCTTCAGCCAAAATAGCCTCCAGCTGTTGACCTTGGGCATCTTCAACACAGCCAAACTGTTTCAGTTTTCCCTCTTTTAGTGGAATGTGAGAGGTTTTGTATCAGGCTGCAGTGGCTGCTCTAACTGCCTGGTTTATTTTTTGTGTGGTGTGGGTAATTGCTGTATTTGCTTTTTTTCCCCTCTCTTTTCTTTTTCATTTTGACTGGTTGCCTCTAAGCTTCTGGTGGGAGTTCAGCTTTGCCATGTGTTTGTCTTGCTGCCGTATCTGTGACAGCCTGTTTTCCCTTTAATGCTCAAAATAGAAGAGAAGTGGTAAATGTTTACTGCAGAAAATGACACCCCGTCGGTTTGGTTAAATACCGCTGGAACGCAGCCACTTAGACGTGGGCTTGTGCTCAGCTTTCGTGTGAGTTTGAAACCAATCCTGCTTCAGTCAGAGGATGGTTGGAGCAACTGCTCTTTTAGCACTTCAGATGCCACCAGCTTTCCAGGTGAGTGGGTCTTTGCACGACCCAGATTGCACTCAAATTCTGTTAGCTGGCACTGCTTTAAGGTGTTGCTCTTCATAGGTTTGGTGTGGTGATATGTCAGTGGTGGAAGGCTGTCTCTTCAAGCTGTTGTGTGAGAGAATCGTAGAATCCACCAGGTTGGAAAAGCCCTTTCAGCTCATCCAATCCAACCATTCCCAGCACTGCCAAGGCCACCACTGACCCATGGCACTGAGGCCTCATCTCCACGGGGTGTGAACACTTGCAGGGCCGGTGACTGCAGCCCTGCCCTGGGCAGCCTGTTCCAATGCCTGAGCATCCTCTGGGGCAGTAATTGTTCCTCAGCTCCATCTAAACCTGCCCTGGTGCAGCTTGAGGCCGTTTCCTCTTGGCCCATCCCTCGTTCCTTGGGAGCAGAGCGCAGCCCCCTCCTGGCTCCATCCTCCTGTCAGGTAATTGTAGAGAGGTGATAGAGGGGTGATCAAAGTCATCAGAAGTCCAAAATCCCTCTTTTTCTCAGATAAGGCTACAAGAGTGTCTCAGAGGTGATAATGTGTTTAGATATAGTGATCTGCTAATGGCACTGAAGCTTCTTCCATAGGTGACAACTTGCCCTGCTCCCAGCCTCAGTAATCAGTTATAGACAGGAGGGGAGCAAGACCTGCAGCTCAGCCTGCACAGAGCATCTTTCCTTCTCCTAAACCAGAAGTTGTCATTCATTTGATCACTTCTGGCATGGCAGATCCTGAGGAAAAAGAGGCCCTTCTCATTCCTGGTTAACCTCGGATGGCTCTCCAGTTCGCTGGAGTGCCAGGATGGATTTTGTAGCTGTTGGAAGGGAGGCTGTTGACACAAAGGCAATGTGATCATTCCAGTAGGTCCCAGCCATGCACTGAGTCTGAAATGCCTTCCTCAGAGTAATGTGTGTGCAGTCATTGCCTCTCCTTTTGTATGTGTGGGCATTGGGAAACCTTTAACCTTTAACTGCCAAGTAATATGAAGACCTGATGAGGGTCCAAAGCTGAGAGCATCCCTTTCCCCAGCAGGCATTGCTCTGCGGTCAGGAGCCCTGGACCACAAGCATTGCTCATCGCTGACCTTCTCTTGTTGGCTGGAAGGTTTCTTCTTCTTTTCCTTGGCAAATTCCAAACCCACCTGAATGTCAGCTTGTAGCTTGGTGCCAGTCACCTTTTTCCAAGTTCGTAAGTCAACACACTGGCTTCACTTTTTAGCTCCTGGGATGACTTCATGGAGCCAGGGATCAAATGGGGAGCTTGACAGTGGCTGAAGTCAGTAAGTGACCATTAATGTTTGCACATCACCCCTTATGTTCCAGTGGGCCACTTCTAATGCAGAGTGACAGGGCTTAGTGCATAGCACGTTCCCTGCTGGAAACCAGGAGCTGGTCTGCTCTCGTCCTCTTTCCGTAACACTAATGATTTTGGAAGGAAAAAGTGATTTCTTCTTACTAAGGGTACTGTAAAGCCAAGTAAATGGGATTAATAATAAGGAGTTGTTCTCTTGATGCCTATTCTGAAGCTAATACTTTTAGGGGTGGATTTGATTTCCTGGGATGTGTGGTGTTGTCTCACAGTAGAACATGTAATGAGTCTCATCATACCCTGGATAAAGACACTGTGTTGATTCTTCTTTTATATTAAACATGAAGCTTCTTAGAAAAATGAACTTTTCTTTGTGCTAATCTGTGTTGTTCCCAGTGATTTGACACTTGTGTTGTCGTGTTTTAACTCCATATGGATGCTTCCCTTCTCGTGCCTGAATCTGGTCCTGGTTTAGGTGCAGTCCTTCTCTTTTAAACACCAGGCAGGTGTTTTCTCTGCCTTTCCATCAAACTCCACAGTGCTCCAAGGCCACTAAAAAAGGGACATCAGTTTAGGAGGTTGCCCTGCCCTTGTCTCTCCACTTGGGTCCATGTGATCCCATCCTGTGGCTGTGTAGGTACGAGCTTTGGTTTTGGACCACACTTCTCATTCCATTGCTTTTTCACCACATCAGAGATGCACACATAGAGGCTGATATGGCCGAGTTGCTCACTGATGCCAGCTGAGCTCCTGCCTTCAGAGGGGGCATCTTTGGAGACCACCCCTCCATGGAGTGTGATTGATGCACCAGCTGTAGGCTTGCTTAGCTCAGGTCTTCTTGACCCATTTTGCTCAGGGCTCTCACTTGTTGTTCCTGGAACTCTTTGTCGTGGATAAAGTCACTTTAATTTTCAAGATATTGAGTGCAGATCCAAAGTTTTTTTAAGCAAAAGATCATCAAACCCAATCCAAAACAACAGCAAAAAACCACCAAAACCTTCACAAAAGCACTTTGTCAAGATTGAAAATGGATTTGTGGGCAATTAATGAGTGGTTTATTTGTTTTTCAAGTAAACCTCTTGAATCCAGCAAAGTACTCATTGTACACTTGTTTTGACTGTTTGGGAAGTGTGAATGTATCTGGGTAATGGTTTGGTGGGTTTTGCCATCTTCGGTGACGGCAGAACAATGGTTCTTAAGAAAAGGCAATAAAGAATACATCAGGATGATGTTAAGAACCTGGCAAATCAGGATGGCATGGAAAAGCCGGGGAATTCAGGAGTTAGCAGAGGTGGCTTTGTGGTGTTGCCCATGTTTTAGTGAGGTTTGGAGCTCCAGTGTTGCAGGCAGCAAGGACAGTTCAGAAATGTCCAGGGCAGGACATAAAGTCGTGGGATCTGTAGGGTCTGAAATCTTCATCCATGCCTGCACAGAGAGCATGGATGCTGGAATTAACCTCAGTATTGCATTACTGAATTGGAGCAAATTCAGTGTTGAGATTATTGAGACAACTTGTGGCGTTTATAGGAACGTGGTCATTTAGTATTGAGGAATTCTGATTTTTTGGCTGATTTTTCTGTTGTCTGAAGTCCGTGGATTTGCACGTCTGAATACATTCAGTCACGTCAGGCCCAGGGCTTGTTGCAGATCAAGAAGAAATCCTGTCGGTAGCACAAAAATAATTGGAAACTGAGACCATTTGGAACCTGTCAGGCCTTGTTTTTCATGGAAGTGTCACATTAACTCTTTGGTGAGTTGGTGGAAGTGTTCTCAGTGCTACAACAGGACTTTTGTTTGCATTTCAGTGACCACATCACACCTCATTTTGACCAAGTGCAAAGCAGGTTCCTCCTTGACAAAGCCAGAAGTGCTTCTGCAGGGTGATGGGATGGTGCCCCTTGGACCAGGGTCTCTTTGGGACCCCCTCAGTTGGTGGCTGTTGCTGGTTCATGCCGTCACCATGGCTTTGGCAGCGGTAGGTGTGTGCTGAGGAGCCCCCTCTCCCACTGCCAGTGGCAGCATATTCCTGATTGCATGTGAAGATTAATGGGTATTTATTTTAACAACCATTCCGTTGCAGTAGCTTTTAATGGGTCCTTTGGTAGCAAGTTCCTTAATTAACAAGGCAGCTTTTCAGCGTTTCCTTTCCCTAATTGTTAACATATTTGCTATTTTCAACCAAAATGTGCTACCGTGAGCAGTGCCGGCTCCGGAGCCTCTGGTGCTGACCTTCCCCATGGTGGCTGCTCATCCCCTGGGAGCCCGGAGGCTTCCATATGCTGCCCAGGGATGAAATACTAATGAAAAGAGATGATTTCGTAGCTGAGCTCCTGAAGTGTGATTGACTTGATGGGGGTCCATGGTGATGTGCTCTGGTAAGTGCCCCTTAGTTTTGCCTTTGGGAGAGCTTTAGAGATTTGGCTCTGCCTTTTCACTGGTTGGCATGGGCACAGTGAACCTCTCTAGGTGTCCCACTTGTGTGTACAGAGGAAGTCTTGGAACAGGGAAGGCAGCGTTGCCTTGATAGGTGTCATGGAACCCCCAACTGCAAACTCCAACTGAAAAGGGAATCATAGAATCATAGAATGGTTTGGGTTGGAAGGGACCTTAAAACTTCAGTTCCAACCCCACCTTCCACTAGAGCAGGTTGCTCCAAGCCTTCTTTTGTGTTGGAGACACCAGAGCTAAACATGGTACTCCTGGTGAGGGTCTCCCCAGGGTACAGCAGAGGGGGAGAATCCCCTCCCTCGACCTGCTGGCCATGTGTCTTTCAAAAGGTTGCATCAAAGGCCATGGACAGAGGGATTCATTGCCAGAAATATGGTTATGAACCCATTTGAGCCTCAAAACAAAACACTGTGGCTTTTGCTCTAATAATGTGTTTAGAATTGCTTTACTTAACTGAAATTGGACCAAGCTGGAGCCCAGTGATGTTGGCTGGGCAGACGCTTGAGTGTCTTGGCCACTGAGCTCTGTGGGCTTCTACCCATGACTCTTGTTCTCCCTGATGCAAATTGTTTAATGAGGTTTGCAAAGGTCTTCAGTAAATGACTGATGCTATAGAGGTGTTACTGGAATCACTTTGTGAGATCTTAAGCTCTTCAGTTTTCTGTCAAGTTGGTAAATGAGCTGTCGGTGACTTTAAAGGGTTTGTTTTCTCCCTTCTTGCAGAAGCCCTCAGCTCAGGTCATGGTTTCATTCCTCCTCCTTTGCCTTCTCCAAATCTCAACTTGCATTTTAGATAGCTGTGTTCCTGAGCCGGAGGGACCACAGTGTTCAGGCAGCTAAAGCACTTCTGAAGTACAGGCAGGGACCGAGCTGGTTTGGATCCACAGGGAGTAGAATCAGGATGTAACTGTGATTTCCCAGTGCGCTGGCAAGAGGAGAACCTTTGGGAGTGCCACTGGTTCCGCTTTGTGCTCTCAAAAATCATCAGGGTAACAGCATGAGGTCTGAGCCATCCCAGCTGAGCGCGGCGGCTCCTCTGAACCTCAGGGTTATCCAGGAGCAGCCCATTCAAGGGCTGACATCTCAGAGGCGTCCTGCTCTGTCTCCATGCCAAGGCACATGTCCTAACACCGCTGCTGTGGGTGGTGCAGTTAATGATTTCGGGAGGGGGGCGAAGCTGGTGGAAAACACGTCCATCATGGGCTTGGCTCCGCGTGTCGGTGCGCTGAGCTGGGGCTCTGCATCCCAGCGCTGCAGGAAAGCTGAAAAATGAACCCAGGAGAGAATAAATAACACTATGGACTGAACCACAATCGTCAATAAGTGCCACAGAACCAAGATGGGCACATTGTGGTCTAAGCATGTGCTCAATATCTGCCAACACACAGCCCAAACCATCCCAAGTGTGGATGCAAACAACCTTCTTCACTTGCAGCAGCAGCTTATTAGTGGTGATATATCAGTGTCTTGATGTTGTTTTTTCTCCTTGTCAGCAGCAGCTCCTTATCAAGCAGATTTTGCACTGTATTTCCAGGGAAATAGTGTAAAATTGATGTTTGGGAGCTGTTGCAGGTCTTACAAGGAGCTGCTGTAAGTGGGTATGTGTTGTGCTGAGTGTAGGGGTGAGGCAGGAAAGGTTTAGGTCAGTCTTATTTATAAGGCTAAGTTTGGGCTTATTTATAAGGCTGTGTTCAATCTTATTTACGAGAGTGAAAAGCATAGATTCTGGAAGGGGTTTAAATCTTGGTGCCCAGGGGGTGAGATGCTGGTCATCCCTCATGGTACCTTCTTTTCTGCAGCCAGACATTTAGCAGAATGATTTACAGTCCTGTGGCATCTCCAAGCCCTCTAACAGTAAATATAAGGGAAAAATGGATTAATGCTTAAAAAGTGGGAAAAAATACCTGAATATACTTCTGTCTTTCATCCAGGAATGTTGGATCGAAACAGTCAGGCACCTGTGTGTTCTTAAGTCTATGATGAAAGACTGAGTCTGTTTTAAAGCAGAATGGTTTTTAGGCGTTTAGACCTTAAGAATAATGGAAATTGAAAGTCAGGTTCTCATCCGGCATGAAAAGATTCAGCTTCAGGGTTTTCAAAGGCGCGGTGCACATTTTCACCTGAAAGAAGTCTTTGGTTATGGCCAAATCCTGTGTGGAAATGAAGGAGGAGGGAAGGCTGAGCCAGAAGCTGCTTCTGGTTGGATCCCCTTTGCAATCTCTGCAATGAGTTGTGGTAGAAAATATCTGCAAAGAGCGTTCTAAAGTACCACTTACGCCCTGCTTTCGTGGTGGAGACTCAACAGAGCTGTTGTGCTGTCAAGCCCTGATGGTTCAATTACTTTTTCCATCCCATCTTCCTCGCGTTCAGCTTATTCACTTGACATTTCAGCTCAGTTATTTGCTCTTCCTCACACCCTCCTGGTGCCACTTTGTCATTCACTCTCTATTCGGGCAGGTCTGGCTGGCCAGAGGAATGTGTGCAGGGTGTTTGCTGTGGCTGTTGCAGGTGTAGGTAGCCCTTTAGGTTCCTCTGCATGTGGTGATCTGACCCTTGCTTGATGTGCAGGAAGGTTGTTCCTCTGAAATTTCTGCCAGTGGGGCAGAAATCATTCCTGGCTTTGACTTCCCTCTGGGGTGAGCATCTCCAAGGCTTCTCCAAGGGTTGCAGCCCTCTGTGCAGACTCTTCCTGATGTGCAAGCACAGGCTACTTCTTGGGATGTTCTCGTGCTCTTCCAAGATGTAAGGAGCCCTCTCCCCGATGCTCAGCCAGGGTGAGGGTCGCAGGGCATGGCTGCAGAGTTTCACTTTCTCATTCTCTCCTTCCATCTGGGTCTTTGCTTTGAAAATAGCAAATATGTGCTGCACCCCCAGAGCGTGAGCAGCAGCTCAGGGAGGGGATTCTGCCCCTCTGCTGTGCTCTGGGGAGACCCCCCCTGCAGTCCTGATCCAGCTCTGGGGCAGCAGC
>WYDI02010499.1:0-11269 GCA_009867235.2 Psittacus erithacus | reverse complement strand
CTCCAGTGGAAGGTGTCCCTGCCCGTGGCAGGGGTTGGAGCTGGAGGAGCTTTAAGGTCCCTTCCAACACAAACCAGCCTGCTCTGAGTCACACAGAAGGACCAAGATTGTGACTGAAGAGCACTGAGCTGCAGAGGTTTGTTGGAGAAGGCTCTCAGAAGGATGTCAGGAGGGGGAGATTTCAAAAGTGAAAGATTGCAATCTGCTTCTGCATTACAATGGAAAAACACACCATTCACACAGTATCTCGTGATGTTTGTTTAAAGGTCACTGAGGTTTTTTATTTCATATACTGTACTAAAAAGGATTTGAAAAAGAAACAGAAACTTTTATATGTGTTTCCTGTTGAACTCGGTGGCATGCAAACAGGAGGTTTTGAGTTACAGCAGCCTTTTAAAATGCCAGAAGCATAATGACTGGAAGCTGTATTTCCACCGAAGTCAATGGCAAAAAACCCATTGCCTATCAATAAGGTTAGGGTCTCACTTGACAATTTGGCCTGAACAGAAGCTGCATCAGATGTACACTGTGCTGCGGTTTCATTCATCACAATGTGGCCTTAGCTTTAATCCTGTATGTTAATTCAGCATCCCTGTGCAATGAAATAGTTGTTTCTAGGTTGGCGTTTAGAAGGTGTGACGCCAGGCTGCTTTAGAATAAACTCTTTCAGAAGCTGTTTAATACATATACATTTAATAGTTACATTTTTGTTTTCTTCATTTCATAGCACTTAGACTCAGTGTTTTCATACAGGAGCTAGCCAGATTTCATTGGTAGGCAAGTACTACTGCCCATACTTCTCCAAAATCCACGTCAAAGCACTAATTAAGTAGTTACATGTAGGAAATATATAATACTGCCTATATTCCTGTATATATTTCTATGTATAACTCCTCATGTATTTATAGGTAGAAATTGAGATGATTGTAAGTGATCAGATAATGTTTCACCATTCGTTGGTGGATCTGTAGTAACTGGTGCATGTGAAGCAGCATTTTAGTTCATTCAGAAGTGAAATACAGTACTTTTAACTCCTCTTCTGCACCCAGACACAAGCAAACATATGATGGGCACGGGGAAACAATATATGTACATGTACATTCTAGTTTCATGGATGTTGCCTAATGCACCACTGTTTTTATCGGTGACCCAGACAGGACAACTTTCCGTGCAGAATAGCTGCAGGAGAGGACAAAGGGCTCGAAATGTGTCCTGAATTCTGGCCATGCACTGCAGTGTTGGCTGTAAAATCTGATTTCTGTTAAAAACTCTTTGCTGTTTTTATGGAATTGGGAGTAGAAGTTCATCAGTGTCGGTATCAGTGTGTAGGAATCCACTGGGAAGCATTTAGGGATGGAGAAAAGCATTTTTCTGCCTATCAGCCCATACACAGAAACCACCAGAACCAGTACCTACTGGTGCATCCCAGCCTCAGTCTGTGTTAAGTCATCTGGAATGACAGCTCAGGAATTGAAATCAGAAACACTTGTGACTTGTATTTATTTCTTAATCTTCAGGTTGATGCTTCTTGATGGCTGCCTCGTTGAAAAATGGAAGGATCAACTGAACAAAAGGTTTAAGGTAAATACAACCAAAGGAAAGATTGAAAGTTAAACACCTTTGTTCTAGCTCAGCACTGAGTAACTCGCTTCGCTTTCAGATGTCTGTAACACCCGTGGGTATTGTTATTTTCACTTCAACACTTCCACACTTCATAATGACATACAAGTGTAAGTGAAAATCTGAACATTTTAGTCTTGCATTTTAGGGTCTCTAAAGTTACTTCTCTTTTATCTGCAAACTGTCCCTAAGTAGGATGGTTGGATGGTCTTTGTGTGAACTCCGGCTTGTTACAATAGTGACTCAAGGGATTTCTTTCGTATCACTACTAAGGCAGATAACTGTCAGATAGGTGAGATGCAGGTGAGTACATAGTTCACATTAGATAAGAAAGGAAGTTAAACCACTGCAGTGGATAAATGGGCTTGGCTGCATTAAAGATTGCAGGCTGGAGAGACAGATTTCTCACCATCTACCTCCCACTAAAGACCCACTGGAAGTACTGGGCATCCTCTCAACGGTTTCAGGGAACACTGGAGGGAAAAGTCTATAGTGTAGAGACCTGGGAGGCAGGAGCAGCAGATGCCCCTGCTTTTGGGGGCTTCAGGATAGGGTTTGCTATCACTCCCTGCTTATAAACTCCTGTTTATAATGGAAAGAAAGGATGGGTCAAGACAATGTCTGACTCTTCCTCACGCTTTTAGAGATGGAAAAAAGTTAGTTCTGGGATTTAGGAGAGGTTTCAGAGCCTTAAGGACAAAGGTGTATATTTATTTTAGTTACAGGCTGATCGGCAACTGATAAAGAGGAGACACAAAGGTGCAGGTACCTGTCAGTAGAAAGTTCTGGATCACAGACCTTCTTCTTGCAGGAAGTTGTATTTGTTGCTTTTGGCATTCCCCATATGTAAAAAAACCCCATGCTTTAAATCTTTACAAAAATAAAACCATTGCAATTGCAGATGATCCCATGTGGGATTTAGGAGAATACTGACCTATGACTCGGGCTTTTGCAATCCCTTAGCTGTCAGCTTAATGGCCTGTTACTGGCACACAGTGTGTTTTAGTGGCCTCCTCACACTGCTTTGTCACCTCTGATTGTGTCTTGGAGGCAGTTTGGACATTCATTTCCAGGCTGTCAAGTAGAGGCATGTCTGCCAAACAAAATGCTTCTCAAGCATGTGTTATTCCCTTTGCTATTAGCAGCTTAAGAAATTAAATCCTCATTGTAACATGCTTGAGTGGGAACACGCCTAAATGCCTGCTGATAGTTTGTGTTTCATACAGATGCGTACACTGATCCTCACCACCCAAAGATAGCCAGTATGGGGCCAGGTATCACAGCAGCTTTGTTTTAACGCCTGTCATTCATCTCTGAGGACTTGCATCCAACTTTTAGCTTGAGTTACCACTTAAAATGAATGCTTTGAGCTGTCTGTGGACCACGTAAGACAGTTGTTAACACAACCGCAGCATGGCTGGCCTGGCCTGGCCTCCAGCCAGGACAAGAGTCTGAGTTGCTAAAGGGTCAGTGCAGAGATAGGAAATAGGGAATTTCCCAGAGATACTAAATAGGAAAGCTGGAGAGCACTTCTCTCGCTCTGATCACTGGCAAAGACCCTGCCTTTGTGAGTTTCAGAAGAGGAAGTTCATTAATAGAGGGGAGAGGCGAGACCCTTCCCATGTTCTATTATCATCTACCTCACTTCCCTTAAAATAAGCATTTCTGTTCCTAGAGGTGAAAGACTGCAGTCTCTGCAGTTTCTACAGGCATTCTGCTGAGTGAAACTTCAGGTGCTTCATTCACAGCCATTCCACTGCAAACCTGAACCCTGTGATTTCAGTGGTCATCTCCATTGTCTGATCATAACATAAGATCTGTCAAGCCCAGTCCTTTCTACCCCAGGAAAAAGCAGGACTGGAAAGTAAATAACACCTTCTATTGTAGCTGTGTGTTTAAATACGTGCTATGAAAGGACAGACTGCTTTCTACAGACTATTCTGGGGAAAAGTCAAACACGTTCATCAAGAGAGCAAAGAAGGGCTTTGCAAAGGAGTTCAGATGCTGTCTTTTTGAGAGCATGGTGCCAGCATCCCTGGATTTCTGTAAAGGCATGAGATGTGCACACCCATGCAGCATGCACACCAGATGTGCAGTTGTCATTTTCATCAGCTGGCATCATGGAAAACCTCCCACCCAAGAACATGGTCAGGTTCTCACTGCAGACAGCCTTTACCTGCTTGACATCAAGAGCCCTGCAGGATAGAGCACAGCCTTGTTAAAAGCAGCATTATTATCAGAGCTTCAGGCTAGCTTTGATTAAGACATAATTATTTACGGCTAATGCTCCTCCCTAACTCAGCCTCTTTGTCTTCTGTGTTTCCACAGAGGTGGGAACAGAGACTGCAAGAACAAAAGCTGCGAACGGCCCGCAGTAAGAACCAGAACGCAGGACGCAGTGCTCAGAGCGGACCTCCAAAACCAGCAGCCAAAACCACCAACCCGCTGGTCAGTGGCCCCAAAAAGGCCACGAAGACAAGAAATGGCCAGAAAGAAATCAATGCTAAGAAAGTATGAGTGTGCAATTGCCAAAAGACTCTTCCTCCCGCACGATGAGGGTTCGCAATCTGGCTTGGTCAGCGGGTTTTATTAATCCAGAACTCATCGACTTACAAACTCTTGGCAGTTTCTACATAGACGTTTTTGCTGCACTTTACTTTTTCAAGGTTTGCTTTTCCTTTCAAGCCACTGCAAGCCATAGAGTATAGGTTTGCACTAACATGTGGCAGGCTTATTCAAGCTGACTGAGCTTTATCTTAGGGCTCTGATTTGCAATTCTAGCTAGAACTAGCCTTGGCTGCCAATGGTTTTAACTCCTTGTGCCGGTTGCCTGCTCTGCTTCCCTGCCAGAGGTTGGAGAGCTGCATGGGGCATCATTCACAACCATTCAGTTGCAAACCTGAGCCCTGTGATTTAAGTGCTCTCTTCTCAGACAGTACATCAGTGTAGTAGTTGGGGAGTTAGTCAGTGAGTTAGTCTGGGGAGCTGAAAGGGATGGTAACCTCTGGCTGACATGTCAGGCAGCAGCTACTGCTGGAGCTTAATCTATCTGCTCTTCAGAATCACAGCCCTTGTTCAAATGCATAGTTTACCAATAAGCATCCGGGTATGCATTATGTGATTATTTTTATGTGTGTGCCAAAAAGTTTGCTTAGGCTGTTAGGGTTAATCTTGTGGGTTTGTGTAGAAAAAACCCATGCATTGAAAGCAGACTTTAATTTTTCTAATTGTTCTTCAGGCTTCTGTTGTAATAATTCCAAATATATTTAAGCTCCTAATTGAAAAATCAGTATTTTTTAAAAGGACAGATTGAAGTGAAGCTGATCTGCACAGTTCCTAAAAGTAACACTTCTGTTTGCTGTAATATAGCTTCTGTATGGAAACTGGAATAGAAGCAGTGCTCTAAATGTAACTGACAGCTACTGTACAGTATTAAGGAGGAGATAGGGCTTCGTGTGGCTCTGTTCATTTGGATAATTTTTTATCATTTGACACCGTATTTCTAAGCCTTTCTCTGATACAAAATAAATAACTGAATAAATCAATAAGGCTTGTCCCTGTTAATGGACCTCTCCAAACAACTGCCTGCAGTTCTGCTGATCAGAAAGCAACATTTACCCTGCAAAGGGTCACAGACAAAGCAGATGCTTTTATTTATCGACTAAGTTTTACTGACTCATTCGCTGCTTGAGGAATTATAATAGCAAAGGTGATATCAAGCTAATCAACCTAACTCCAAGATAGGGTTTATGCTCTCCTTCCCCGGCTGCACTTGGATGAGGCAGTATGGATAGCACAGTCTAATTCTGTTCACCTACATTAACATCATGAGAGCTCAGTACTGGTATCTATAAGCCAAAATGAGCATTTTTAAAATACAGAGGGTCTATGTCAGGATAAAGGAAATAAAACAGGAGTTCTTGTGTAGGTTAAGGTAAGGATTTACAATTGGTCATGTCAGTGTATTGATCTTTGTCACTGCAAGAATTCCAATGGCATTTGCATGCATGAAATTCAAGGCAGAATATGCCAGAGAGTTTTTGGTAGCAGCAGTACTGTATTTGGAAATATGCTAACAGAAGCTGAGCACATAGATGCCAAGCTAGATGCTTAAAACAAAGGGACAGAGGTGTTGCAGAAAAGTGGACTAATAGTGTATGGGGTAGTTTGGGGAGGGGAATAACCCTACATGATCATTTGTTGAGCTTTGAGCAGCTGGTTAAAATATGCAGAGGTCAGCATTTGAATGTAGCCTTTCCCGTTAATTCTGAGCAGATGCAGAACTTTTGTCTCCATGGAACATCTGCAGAGTTAGAGCCAAAATTCAATCCAGGTGCCAGGAATGCTGAGTATATATTGCATCTATTGACCTGAGTGGAAATTATGTGTCTGACGTCTAAAGAACCAGATCCCAAACTCAGGTGCCTAAATGCAGCCTATAGGTGAAATTGCAATCCTGTGCAGTGAAACAGACAGGCTGAAACTGAAATCAAAAGAGACAGAATTTCACTGCAGATGACTAAACTAGGTGAGTTTGAAAATGCTGACTTAAGCAAGCACGATCTAAAAGATTGGAAATAGTATGATTGGAAAGCTTCTAAAATACTTAGTGTGTAGTAGGAGTCCTTAAGCTCAGATTACCTATTGATCCCAACTTAAAGCACCCCAATAAATATCTGGGGTAAATAATAAAAGATTTTCCAGTCCAATAGCATCAGGCTAGCTGTTAATAATGAACAGCAGTCCCATCGATGTGATGTTGAAATAACAAATACCAAAGTTGTGATATTTCACTTTAACAAGTGAACGCAGCCAAGTGTGGTGTTCGCTGCATGAAACCTGTGGAACAGCAAGACTTCATAGCAACGTTATGTATTATTTCACCACTGTTAAAATCAAACTTTTAAAATCTTCTGATATCAGAGAAAAATATGTTAAGAGCTATTTTCTGCAGAGAATTGTCACCATTCCTTCCCTAAGTTACCATCATTAGACTGACCATGCTGGCATGTTGGAACAAACTTCGATGCACCAAGCCTGATGTTTGCAAACTCCTTGACACTTTTATGTATGCTTTATGCTGACTGACTTTCATCCTGATATGGTGAAAACACGAAGGAGGGAAAGGCAATACGACAAAAAGCGTGGGGTATCATAATACAAAGAACAGATGTGCACACAGGGTGTGTGAATAAGGTAGTGTGTGTTCCCAAATCCATTTTGTTCTACTTTTTAAGAAGCCATGGGTCAACCCAATTCAACACTAATAGCAGTCACTCTAGTTTGAAAATCCCTCACAATTATTAACCCACTGCAGCATCAAATGCCAGCTGAATCCAGACCCACAGCATCCCCCCAGCCTACAGCCTGCTGCCCTTCCTTTGTGTAGATGTGAAACAGATGTGGGAGCAGCGAGGGCTGTTCAAGCAGGCAGTGAGTGCCCACATGGCCTGCTCACCACTTCTGCTCCCCAGCTTGTGGGAGGCAGTCAGGTTCAGCTCTCCTTGCACATCCATGGCCAGACGTAGTCATTGCTGTGTCAGTGCACCCCATTACCGGAGCCATGGAAGTTCCTTTTAGCAGAGTGGGCAAATAGTTTGCTGATGGTTGGAAGTAATTACTGCACCTATTTACAGCTGAGAAATCAACAGGCCCAAACTTGAAGTGTCAAAAGCTTTTTCTTGGTGCTGCAGCTGCCTTCCTACCGAGGGGCTTGGCATTTCTTGCATATAAAATAAAAACTGCCCTGCAACACCCAACATAGGCTCCTAGTGCGTTTCTGCCTACCTCCCACACACATGTGCCCGGTTCAGTAAGGAACACCACTGGTTGTTTGCACTGAATGTTCTAACTTCAGTTCCAAATGAATGAAACCTGAAAAAATATTTACTCAAAATGGGAATAATTGGCACTGTTTTAGCCCACTGTGAATGCAAATCACAACTCTTTTATGAACCACAGTTTAACAAACCCTATAACTTCCACTCCAACAAGACCTGAATGACCTGGTCTCTTCAATTCAGTTCAGTGTTGCAACTTCTGTCCAGTCATTGCGTATAACTAGGAACACTTCCTGTACCAATAAAAAGATTTTCCAGTCCAAAATACTCAAACAGCTCTCAAATTATTTTATCCAGCATTGGAACCTAAATGCCAAATGAATGAAACCTGAAAAAATACTTAACTCCAATTATGCACGACCGACACTGCTTTTTGGCTGCCCTCAGTAGCTGAATGCAAATGCGCATCTGAAAACATTTCCTCAATCAGATTTTTCTGGTGAACCACATCAGCCCCAATTAATTTTAGAAACAAACATAAATCCATCAGTCTTGGTCAACAAACATTCAGATTTTTGTTTCCATTTATAGTAAAAAAAACCAATAATGGGCAAGTTATTAATTTCTATGGAGGTACAATACTTCTAATTAGACATAGTCAAAGCTCTGTGGATAAACTGCATTCAATTTCAATTGCTGACACCGTATTTCCCATAATATCTCTGAAATTAAACACCAGCCTTGTTGGAAGGTTGCAGGATTTTGAACTTGCTTATCTGATATGCTTCAGTGGCTTCCAGATGATTATATTATATTAATATCAGACTGGCTCCTGCTGTTGCTGGTGAAAGGCTTGTGGATAAGACAGTATGGCAAAAAGCATAAAGAAAAACATCTGGAATGGAGGGCACACTTCTTTTCTTTAGATGAGATTACTAAAATCAAAACCAGAAGTACCCTTATTATGCCAGGCAGTCTGTGCTACAGATGCCAGGTTAATGGATGCACCAGAGTGGTCAAGGGATGCCCCAAACACACCAACACCCTGAGTATTTTGAGTCCTTCTGGTTACAATATGATGAAAACTTCAGTTTGTAGATACACAGAGCACATCAGTACTTATCCTCTGAGGAAAGTCATCAGGAAGTTAATTTGCTTATGAGGAACTGTGGATAAAGTGAATAGATACTTGCAGGGTCTGACTTGCCAGTGTAGCTCATTCACCAGCCAGAGCAAAGGAAAACCAGTGCAGCAGCACATAACCACAACCTAGCTGGTTATCATTCTAAACTGAAACAGATCACTGATATAGTCTTACTGTCAAATTATGATTTCATTAAGTTTCCTAAACAAGGAAATATGCGGCCTGTTGTACAAATAAACACGCCCTGTGGTTCCGTTCTCTCCTGCTGGGACAAAAATCAGAGGAATAATTATGTTAACTTTTGTTAGTGTTGGAAGCAATTTCATTGCATCTCTGCACCACCTAATTCTGTGCTGAACCATGAGATCTTCTCTAAATAAACAGTTGTGAAGGACACGTTCTCTTTTAATCTGGCACTTAGATAAGAGATAAAAGGACAGAGTCAGACATTCTCTAAGAGATGTAGGCAGAGGAGCTGTGTAAATTTTAACTGCAAGATGATTTGAATCTGTGGTGCTCAATGGAACAGATTCCTCCTGCCTATAAATGCAAACGCTTGCTGATCCCATCACAAATGCTCGGATTCTTAGAAATTACACTTCTGCCTATGTCACAGTAATATAAAATGTAAAGAAGAGTGGATGGAAGTCTAAATTGTGTGCATTAACTCAACCTGAGTGTTGAGTTAAACTTTTAAAAGGCAGAGTAGCCTCTTAAAATATTGACAGTATCTAAATTCCCATGCTTTTGAATGCTTGCTATTTGGGTGATCCTACCAAAGTCTGTATCTCAAAGATATAAAACCTGTGTGAACATAAATCTCTTCATCAGCTGAATGAAGCAGTTATTTTTATTGCTTTGAAATGTATCTTTTACATTCCTCCTTTCCAAAGCTGTTAAAAGACATTAAGATCAAGAACATATTTAGAAGGAAATAAGCATTAATAAATTAAATGTTCCTAATACATAAATGCATTTTGCCGTTTTCAACATTTCTGCTTCTGTCAAAAACTAATTCCATGTAATCTTTTGTCCTGGGTTCAGCAGTAGCAATCATTTTTCTCCTTCTCAGTAGCTGGCGCAGTGCTGTGTTTTTCACTTTTGGTCTGGGAGCAGCACTGATAACACCGATGTTTTAGTTGCTGCTCAGTGATGTTTACTCTGACCAAGGACTTTTTGAGTCTCATGCTCTGCCAGGGAGGAGGGGAAGCCGGGAGGAAGGAGAGACAGGACACCTGACCCAAACTGACCAAAGAGGTATTCCATACCACAGCACGTCATGCCCACTATATAAACTGGGGGCAGTTACCCGGAAGGGCGAGATCACTCCTCGGTGGGCTGGGTATCAGTCAGTGGGTGGTGAGCGGTTGGATTCTCTTCCCTCGTTATTTCCCTTGTCATTATTGTTGTTGATGGCAGCAGCAGTGGTTTGTGTTATACCTTAGGTACTGGACTGTTCTTATCTCAACCTGTGGGAGTCACATTCTTTCCCTTCTCCTCCCCATCCCTCCAGGAGCAGGGGGGAAGATAGGGGAGAGTTTGCGAGCTGCTGCGTGGTTCTGAGTTACCAGCTGGGCTTAAACCATGACAGCCCTTTTTGGTGCCCAACGCTGGGCCCTAAGTGTTGAGATAACGACAGATCTGAGCAGAGTGTGTCTAATCGTGGCTTAAACCATGACACCTTTGAACATTGTATTTGCCCCACTGGTAGAGAAGCCGTTAACACTAGCAGAGATCTTGGGAAATGAACTGAATCAATGTATCTGAAATCACTCTATTCAGGCCTTTTCTAAGACTGCTTCTTGGTTTAAAGTACAACGTGCCAGCACCCAAGAGACCAAGAGTGCTGAAATAATGCCAAGAAGAATAGTTTTAATGGGGTTTTGAAGCAAAAAAACAAGCCAAAGAACATACAGGAATTCTGAAGTATGTTTTTAAGAACTCACCTCACCGAGGTGACACATTAATTCTGCACTAATCACAACTTCCTACAGGCTAGCTAGCCTCAAGTTGAGTTTATGGCAGTAAAGCAGCTGTAGGTGCAAATGGGCCACCAGGAGAATGCTCAGTCCAACTTCTGCTGGAGGAATGTCTATAATAACAAATGCCCTGTCACAGCAGAAATATTTGTCAGGAAGCTCTTTAAAACAGCTAGTTGTATTAAATACAATAGGGACAATAAAGGGTGAGAAAGACTTTGTTCTTTCTGGACATTGCACTTAGAATCAATGCTCTAAGTAAATTGCTTTAACTGAATGCCATTCTTTAGCATCTCAACCTTCACCAGACTCAGACAGCAAAAGTGAGAATTATCAGCTACAGAAGAATATTTGTGTTCCTCATGAAGGCCAGCCAAGTTAGACTGAGGCAGGATACAAATTCACTAGTTTGGCAGGGAGGTATACGTCAAAAATAGCTGTTAAGTAACAGCTGACTTTATATTTGACTTCATCTGATATGTTTGAATTGCATAAATGGAAAGGACCATGTTTATTATCCTACATGTGACAGTAATCATTAGAAGATGTTTGCATATCCTTTCCCTAAACATCACAAATGTTTTTCAGTGCCCTGAGGGAACCAATAGGTCTTAATAGCCTCGAGCAGCCTCTCCTGGGATGCACACCCATGCCATTGGCCAAGCAGCCCAGTGTTGCAGGCGACGGCGCGGGGAATCAAGCGACGACTCAATATGAGTGATAAGCAAGTTCCACTTTATTGCCAG
>WYDI02010498.1:0-30590 GCA_009867235.2 Psittacus erithacus | reverse complement strand
CAAAGGGTGCTCAGGCATTGGAACAGGCTGCCCAGGGCAGTGCTGCAGTCACCAGCCCTGCAAGTGTTCACACACTGGGCAGCCGAGGCCCTCAGTGCCATGGGTTAGTGGTGGCCTTGGCACTGCTGGAAACGGTTGGGCTGGATGAGCTTAAAGGTCTGTTCCAACCTGGCTAATTCAATGACTTTATTGCAAGTGGGGGTCACTAAACCTCTTAGGAGAGCCTTTGGGATCTCCCAGCCACCCCCCGTAGGTGCCCTTCGCTGCACAGGGATGCACAGGCTCCATCTGGAGCTTCATGAGGTTTTGTGATTGCATTTCTCCAAAGAAGAGCTGAGAAAATGAAAACCAGCCTCTGTTTTCCCATAACATCTCCTCTGTTCCAAACCCAAGCCCAGCTGGATGCTCTGAGCTTGGCAGTCCCTATGTGAGTAGTGCTGTCACCCTTGTCATCTTTATTCCCACACCTCACCAAGCAGAGGACCCTGAGGAACAAACCAGCAAGAAAAACTCTTTAAATAGTATTGGCACAGTCACAGAGAGCCAAAACTGGTGGGATGAGTGGTTCTTCATTGCATTGATGCTTAACACATGTTCCTTGGGAGTGACCCTGTGCCTCATCCATTTGCCTTTAGTAGCATCGTATTCATGTTTCCTCTGTTAATGTGGGAAGGAGGCAGTTCAGGGAAGCATGAAATCACCAGGCAGAGCTGTCTTTTGCAACGTTATTGTCACATTTAATGGAGCTTTGAATGCCAGGTTAATACCTGCTCGGAGCTGTACAGTCAGAAGTGAGAAAGCTCTATGGTTGTGATGTGATTAGAGAGGGAGCTGGGACACAAAGTGATGACACTGTTGAGAGTGGGTCTCTTTGGTGTTGATCAGAAAGCTCTGCCTTTTACATACCTTATCTGAAGCTACCCAACACCCAGATTTACCATGAAGAGAGCCCTAGGATGGCTCCTGTTTTGTTGTTGTGGCAGGACAAAGCTGTTCTCTTCTAGACAAGAACGTTTGTCTCAGTTGGAGTTTACTTCGCAGCAGAAAACCTTCAGGATCTTTAATATTCCAGAACTTTTGTGTGAGTTGGAAGAGATCCCTCAGCAGCTTGAGAGGACCGAGGCTGCTGAGCAGGGATGCATGTTCCTTGGCCAAGCTTCCATCTCCCTTCAGCTACTTGGGATGCTCCTGAAGGAGGTCAGAGGGCTGCTATTTTGAGGGCAGTCTTGTTATTTCCAGGCAAATAGGCTTTTTGTGTGTACAGAGCCTTCTGAACAGCTCCTATCACAGTACCTTCTCAATGACTTGAAGTGCCCTTACTATAGAGAGGGAATATGTATTCCATCCTGCTCATCCTAAAGCAGCTCAAATGGATTGCAAGAGAAAAAGACAAAAATAAGATGTTTCCAAGCACTGAGGAACACCTCTTCAGGTGCTGAACATGACAGCTCTTAGCAATAGAAATCAGTTATGGGAGGCAGAGAATTCCCTCAAACTCTTCCAATGAAGCCTGGTGGGAGCTTACCTGGTAACAGTGATCTTCAGCAGGAAAACCCTGCAGTGTTGTGCTTGCGGCCCTCAGCAGCAGCAGATCTCTATTCCCCTGAGACCATGCTCTTGTGCGTTTAGTGCTTGGGAAGTGCCTGGCAGAGCTTGGGGATAACATCAGTATAAAGCCAACACAGCAGAATTCCTTGTGCACATTGCATTGCTCGGTGGTCTTTGCCTGCCCAGCGTGTTGCCTGCAGGTGCTGCTGTCCAGAGGGGAAATTCCCGTTTCTGCTTGGTCATGCAGTTACCCTTGCCAAGGAAAATAGTTGAGCAAAGCGCATTGTGTCCTGCAGGAAGCCTAGTGGCTGTGGAACAGAGCTTTGGGTAGAATAAAGGAGTTAAAATGAGCTGTAAACATCAAGGCTGACTTTCAGATGAGGCCTGGAAAGCTGTGTTTTGTATTTGCTCCCTGTGCTGGCGTGATAATGGTAAGAGAGAGGCTGGTTTCACTTTCTGCTCCTTTAACCCTTGCACGGCGCTGCAGCTTTGATGTTTAGCTTGTAACTAAAACTGCTGCTTCAGTTGAGATGCTTGTGCCAGAACACTTTGAAATCAATTTCTGGTCAGGCTGTTGTGCAACCCAGTCTTGGTCTCAAAGGGAAAGAGGCAACATCTGTTTACTCTGAGCAGTGAACTCCCTCTGATTACCCCCCCCAGCAGAAAATCAGGCAGGCATGCCCTGATATGTGCTTGGTACCCATTTCCTCAGCCGAGATGACTTAGATGCTGTTAACTGTTGCTGCTTGTGTATGTCTATCTGAGATCCAAACAAATTCTAGTTTCTTATTACCTTCTGTCTTGGTCTTTGTGTCACAGAATCATTGGAAACTGGTTTGGCTTGGAAAGGACCTTAAAGCTCATCCAGTTCCAGCCCCCTGCCACGAGCAGAGACACCTTCCACTAGACCTCATTCCTTTGCTTTGTAGGCTCACTCTCTAAAAGCAGAGGTCACTGTGTTGTGTGCATCCCAGTAAATCATATTTTCTTTTTCAGTTTCCAAAGAGAACAGGAAAAGGGCAGAAGAAAATTGTTTCATGGCACATGCAGAGCTCCTGAGTGCTTCTGCTGGTTTAATGGGATTTCAGTATCATTTCTCAGCAGTGGTTTGTACTTTGTGTGGCTAGGGCAGTTAGGACAGAGAGGTTTTTCCTTCTCCATCCTTCTTTTGCCAGGAGCTTGCCCCAGTAGTTGTCTGGGTCTCAGACAGGAGTGAAGTGTGTAAGGGTGGGGTGTTTCCAAACTTAAGAAGTGCTCTTCCAAAGGATGAGAACTCTTGGTCTTTCCAGCTGGTTTTGCAATGGTTTGAGGATGTGACTTCTTTTCTGGCTTCATTTGTATTGTGTGGTACAAACCAGTGAAAGGCTCTGACTTCCAAGCCTCCTGGTTCTGTGTGCCTCCAGGCATTTTGCAAGACTTCCCCAGTGAGCTGAAGTGCTTTAAAGATGCTGAGCTGAGTAAATGCTGGATGTCTGAACGCTGGTGCTGACAGTGGTCCCTCAGGTCTGCTTGGGAGGCTGAAGGGAGATGTGAACAGTTGCCTAGTGAATGCAGCAGCTCTGATGTTGGTGCTCAGCATGCAGAGAAATACCAGTGCAGACGCTCTGAAGGTTTAGGCAATTGCAAGTCCTGTTACTGCCCAGGTCACAGGAGAGTTCCGAGTAGTTGGGAGTTTATGATAACAAGGTGAGGACCAAACCCAGTTAAAGCACTGCAGTGATGCCTTGCTCCATCTTCATCTGCAGTGAGAGAGGCAGAAGTCTAAGACCTCTTCCAGATCCACCCCCAAGGCTTATTTCTTTTTAATAGGCCTTAATGTTATTTTAGGCTTGATACCAAGCATCACTTGGCCTTTATTTTGGATAGATGCTAGCAATCTCAGCTCTGATGAGATAATGCATTTCAGCCTCCCTTGCTGTTTGATGCTCAGCTTTATATTGCCTGCCAACAGGAGTGCGTTGTTGTCCGTTACTGTTAATTGTGCTAATGAGGAACAGGGCTGATTGCCTCTCTAATGGAGCTCGTTACAACCAGCTTGCAAATGCAGTACCTGCAGCAGCGTCTGGCCTGCCATGGAGCTGGTGAAAGAGCTCCAGGCTGCTCGCTATTCACTGTGGATGATGTCTGGTTTGACCTCTCTCCAGGGGGTTGGAACTGGATGAGCTTTAAGGTCCCTTCCCAAACCACTGTAGGATTCTATAATAGAGATAGGGACTCTTGATGCTCAGGTTAAACCCATCAGGCACGCATTGCTTTTCCATTACTCAGCCCTTTGAATAGTTCAAAGCTGGCTTTTGTTTCCTATCCTTATTAATGACCAGATGATTTATTTCTGTCTGGTCAGGAGGGCTACACAAGAGAGTGTCTCTCTTGGCAGTATCTGGAAGCTGCTGCTGCCTTCAGCATGTGGCTGACCTGTTTTCTGTAGCATTCCTGCTGGGTCTTAGTGGATGTGGGAGCTGCTTCTGAAGTTCCCTATTGCTGCAGTGGCCTGTCCTTGCTCCTGACCATGTCTTGTTACTGTACATGGTAAGGTCGCTGTAGCGCTGAGTGATGGCAGAAGACATGGCACATCCACAGCTCGTGATAGACACTGGTGCTGCCTTCTCGCCCCCCCCATGCTGCAGGTTGAGGTCAGTGCTCAGACAAGCTGCTTTATATATGAATGGTGTCTCTGCTTGTGCTTCTGAAGCCCTGTGCTTGCCATGATGTGCGGGGAATGCAGGGATGTTTGGTGCTGAGAAGAGGGAAGCTGTGATGAGATGTTTGCACTTCTCTTCCCAGCAGGAAGGAAGGTGAGGACTGATTTCACTGCCTGTCAAGCACATACCACACATTAGGTGGTAAGAAAACCAATTTATCCTCCTGCCTGCTTTTAATGAGCAGTGATTTGCACCAGGGGTAGACCAGCCTTGGAAATACCTTCCTTAGGAAGGGGTTTTACATGAAGATGCAGTTATTCCAAGTAAATCACTATCTCCTTTCTGAAAGAAAAGGGATATTACCACTTTGTATTTGCCGGGACACCAATATTCTTTGTATTGGCAGACAGTTATTACTGTGCCTGTCAATAGCTCTCTTGTTTTCCCCCACATGTGGTCTGTGTTAGCATGTGCTCCTTCTGGTGATCTGCTTCACTTGAGTTTTCCCTGATTTATGTTTTCCAGAGTTATAAAGGACATGAAGATTCATAGACTTCTCTTTAGAACTAGTCTGTAGGTTTATGATGGTAGCTGTGACTTCAGGAAACTTCTGATTTGGGCTCCTCAGGGTTATAGCTAATACTGGTCCAAGTCCCATGTGGCTCTTTTCCTTGCTAAGTTCCAATGTGAATCATGCACCCACTGCTGGAGAGCTGTGTTTGTTCTCCCTCTTCTTCCTCATAGGTCTTCCAAAGCACAGCAGATCACAATGTCTGTGGAGAACCACAGCTCTGGGGCAGCCTCTTCCAGACACCAGTTCCAAGAGGTGCTTTGGAGCTTTACTTCCTTGTTCTATGTGTGTTTTCTCCGTCTCTGCAGGGACAACAAAGTCTGCCAGTGTGTAAATGCCATGTAGCAGAGGGATGCCAGTTAGATCCAGGAGAGCCCAGCACTGAAGCCTACCTCCAAAACTTCTCCATCACGTGTTCCAGAGGGGGAGGCAGGTTCCTTTCTTAGCAGTAGGAAATTCTGGGGGAATGCCAGAACCAGCAGCCTGTTGTATACAAAAGAGGCCAAAAATAGCTTCTTGAAAGGACCTGCAGCCTGATGCATTTACCTGCTTGTTTCCCTGGAATGAATGGACCCCAGAGTGGGTGCTGTGTTGGGGGTTAACTTGTGCTCAGTGAGTCAGGGATATACGACTTCACATGACTCATATTTGCTGACACTGAGATCAGGCTCTTTTATCAGGCTGTTGTGCTCCATGCAACCCCTGCATTCCTCCCATCACATCCCACTGCTGAGCTGAGTTCGATTGTGATCAAAACAAAGCAGGTGGCTTTGGGAACATGGGATGGCAATGGGAATTTTCTGTCTTTCACCCTTTGGAGCTTCTGAACCAAAAGAGAATATCTTATGATTAGGATATATCTTATAACAGGATGATTTTTTGCCTTGGTGCCTCTGTCTGGGGTGGGTTTGCCTGTGGCATAGATCTGTTGGAGACAGGAAGGTGCCATGTCAGTAAAGCACTGAAGAAGGGGAGATAGGAATGGAGCAAACAGTTTTCCCAGCTCTAGGAATTAAAACCACTTCTGCAAAACCTGGAGTTCTTCATAACTGAGGCTGCTGGGTTTCTATCCATTAGACTAATTATACTGGCCTTGATCCTGCAAATGTGCTCAGGGGTGAGTATAGCAAAGGCTTCAGTGCAAATGGTGCTTGTTGTTCTAGCTGTTAGGTTTATTGCTTGAAGAAAACAACTCCTTCTCTCTTGAGCAGTGTATTAGCGTTTCCCATCACAGCTTTTGGTTCAAGTCTGGCAGGAAGTCTAAATAAAACAGCAGCCTGCTTCAAGAAAGGTGCCCAAATACAGGGATTTCTTGAATGAATTTCATGTGCCAGCGTCGAACGCTTCACTGTATCTCTGTATTGGGCTGAACATTTTTGGCAGGGAGATTACTGCCTTGTTTCTATGGCAACTGAGATCATGTCATGGATACTTGGGCATAAAACCCTGTGTACTCACAACTTCAGCTCTGAGGAAGCCAGCTAAGCTGTAAGCACAGATTTCTTCCTGCATGCTTGCAGGAGTTCAGTTTCAAGCGAGCCAAGACGACTGCTTTCTCTGTGCATCTTTCTTTAGGGTGATTAAATACTTGTTTGCAAATGTTACTTGGATCTACTGGTTTCACAAATACAACAAGCAAGTAGGTATCTGGCTTTTTCCCTCAGTTTTGGTTCAGTGGAGAAAGCGCCCTCGCAGACATTGGTGGGTTTTACTCTTTTTCTTATCATGACTTGTGTGAAAATGAATGACTTATAGTAAAATGGACATTGCTACTTTGATTTTTATCCCTCTGTTACCTGATTTTTTTAGGTTGGAGATAAGGCAGAAGCTCTTCCCTGTGAGGGTGCTGAGGCGGTGGCACAGGGTGCCCAGAGAAGCTGTGGCTGCCCCATCCCTGGCAGTGTTCAAGGCCAGGTTGGACACAGGGGCTTGCAGCAAGCTGCTCTAGTGGAAGGTGTCCCTGCCCGTGGCAGGGGGTTGGGGCTGCATAACCTTTAAGTTCCCTTCATCCCAAACCAGTCTGGGATAAGAAGCCTTCAGTAATGAGATGATCAATTGAAGAAGGAGCTCTGGGCTTGCCTATGATGCTGGACAGGCAAATTTGCCCAAGAAAGAGCCCTTCAGTTTAGTAAGCCCATGTTTGTAACAAAAGCCAGTAAAAGCTACTGCATCTGATTGTGTTTAAATGGACTTAATGCTTCCCCTGTAAAAGAGATGGAAAAATAAAGTCAGATTGCAAGGTAACTGGAGGGAAAGATTGATTTGCTCTTGCTAAGGGGTTTTAATTGTTTCCCAGCTCTGCATCATGCACATAGATTTCTAACATCCACGTTTGCACTGAGTGCTCTGCCCTGCTTCTGCCTGGGAGGAGAGAGGCAGAGGGAATAGCAATGACTGAACTAACAGGAAAAATTGGTGTGGGAGAGGTGTAGTAAGAGAATAGGCACAGAAGAAGCATCAGAAACCTGGTGTTTGTTAGTGGAGGAGCAGAATTGGTGATAGAACACCATCTCTTAGACCCAGCTTCTCTGAAATGCTGCTTGTACTGGCATTGTGGAACCCTCTGTTTGCAGTCTATTTCTGAACAGAGCCCAGACTTGCTCTTTGCAGAAGCACTGACTCTGGAATGAGCTTAAATGATCACCAGTGATAGCCCTTGGCAAGCGTCACTCCCTGGGTCTGCTTGCTGCTGCAAGCTGCTTTGCACAAAGCATGGCTCTGATGATTATCCTTTGGGATGGGGATCTAGCTGGCTTGGTTGGAGGACTAGTGAGGCAGCAGTGGAAATGTGCAGTGTAGAGGGTGTTATCAAGGCAATGCCACAGCTGGATTAAGTAGCCTAAACGAGGGCACATTGCGCTGAGGCTTAAACAAGTTATTTAGCATCCTGCTCAGCTGCTTCAACTGGTAATTTGTAGACTGCTGGTTGCAATCTGCATAAAAGGTATAAAAATAGTGTTGATTACTGAGTCCTTTCCCTAGCCTGTATCTGGCATAATGTCCTATATAATCTTAACGCTCCATTTCAGACAGAGAGCTAAGCACGGGGAAGAGCTGAGCCCTGACGCAGCTCAGTTGTTTTCCAAGTGAAGATGTTCAAACACACGTTATCCCTCACTTGGGTGATTTCTTCCAGCAGGGAAAATGTTTTCTTCCACCTCCCATCAAGCTTAAATTAAGCAAGAGATTGAGGAATGAGTCCTACACTCATTATTGGCCCCTAACAGCATCCCTTTATTATTGACACACCTCTTGATCTTTGTGCTTTCTGAAATAAGTGGTGATGTTTGGAGCTGTGAGGATTGAGTGTCTGTTGCATGACACCACTGAGATGAAGTGGGATGAAGGGAACAGTGGGATTTGTGTGCTGTTGGACCTATCCAGTGAGGCTTTGCTCCTGCTCTTGGAGACCAAAACGCTTTGGTGTTACACTGAAATCAGTGGATCAGTGAGCTGGTGATGTGGTTTACAGCAATTTCACTGCAACATCAGTGCCTTGCAATGAGTGGAAGAAATCATCAGCTGGGCTGTGGCAACTGTTAGATTAGCTCAGTTGCAACATCAGATTCCTCTGCCTCTTGAGCTGTGTGGTTGCTTTCATCTTTCATGTTCTTGGCCAAGAAGGCATCAGTGCTCTTTCCCCTTCTTTTAGCCACTGAGCACTTTGTGAAACTTCTGATCCTCTGGGCTATAGGCAAGGAATGATTTGCACTTTGCCTTGCAATGTCTGCATGCTGGGGAATAAAATGCAGAGATGCTGCCTTGGATCTGCTTCCTTGTTTCAGTGCTTCGGCCTTTTATCCAGGGAGTAAGAGTCCTTTTAAGCCTGGGAATTGTGTGTGAAATAATGGATGCTTGGACTGCATTAGAGACCTGCTTGACGTTTGGGGTTTTAGCCTATACAGGTGGTGATGACTGCCCTAAGTACCCAGGCACTTCCTTGTCTCTTTGATATGAAGCAGTCACATGAAGTTTTCTTCTTTAGGCATCTGCAAGAGGAGAAGAAAAGTCCCATTTCTTAAACATAATGTAGAAGACCAGAGGAGAAACTGAGTTTGGGCAGCCTGGAGCTGAAGCTTTTGCTGTTACTTGGGTTGCCCACAGGGAAATTCTGCAGAGAATCCTTTTCTTGGAGGAAGCATTGCAATGAGAAGCTAATACAGTGCTCTGATTTCCCCAAGCCTGCTTGAGAGCAGGGCCCCTGTGCTGTGCTATAGGATGCCAGGCTCATGCTCTTCAGGGAGTCCCTGGCAGTGTTCAAGGCCAGGTTGGATGGGGCTTGGAGCAAGCTGCTCTAGTGGAAGGTGTCCCTGGCCGTGGCAGGGGTTGGAACTGGAGGAGCTTTAAGGTCCCTTCCAACACAAAGCATTCCGTGATTTCCAGTCTTTTTGCTTGCTGCCTTATGGATTTGATCTTTGCGCTCCCAGCTAAACGGCACTAAATCTCTCTGAGGTCTGAAGGTCCTCCAGGTCAGTTAAAACCCAGCTAAAGCAAAGCCAAGCTGCATTGCTTTGCCAGCTCTCCAAACCCACACAGGGGCTGGCAGAGCTCTTTAGTTTTGCTTTTCTCTTCCTTCCCAGCGACGGGAATGGAAATAACAAGTGCAGGACCAGGTGGAGGGAGGTAGCACAGGATGTGACTGGTGCGGTGGCCGCTGCTTCGCTCATCCCCACAAGTCATTTCTGATATGACCATTGTATTTTTAGCTGCCTTCACCTGACGGTGTCTTAACTGGTCTGTTTTAAGAACCTGGCCTGCAGCCATTGATGTGTTACAGACTGGGGAGCAATTCTCTTTTCCTGCCTCAAATAAGGGAGCTACTCAACTCTTAATGCTGTAGTGAGCTGCATCTTGATTACACCAAAGCAGCCTCAGCTGCTGCTTCTTTTGGTCCCTATTTCCAAGCCCAGGGCAGCGCTGCCTGTGAGCCCAAAGGGATGAAGTCTCTTTGCAGAGCTCCCAGCTTGGCTCCCTCTTTGTTTTTCCTGCTAACGTGCTCTCCTTTCCGGGAGTTCTAAATTAGCCATGGACTGAGGCCAGCTCCTGATGCACAAGCGCTTCCCCCACGAGCAGCATTTTCCTTCCATGCTACAAGGGCTGAAGAGCACGGTGAAGCGAAATGAGGGGGAAATAGAGGATGAATCCAAAGTTCCCCATTTAGGAGCTGAACTGGATGAAGAACTGCCACTGGAGAGGGCATGGGGCTGCCTGGGAGCCAGGAGGTTGCTTGTAATCCTTTCTCTACCACTGGCCTTCAGTAACGTCCTGCCTCGCCTGTATTTACTTCCTAACTACAGGCCTCTCCTCTGAGCTCAGTGCCGGAGCAGTACAAGGGGTGGGGAAGACATGGGTGTTTCTTTCCAATACATCAGGTCTCTTCTGTGGCCAGAGAGGATGGTTGGGTGCGGGTGATAAGCCATGCTCTTCCTCTTCAGCTATTTGAGGATGGGCTTGGTGGTATTTTTAGTGTCTGCGTGTGAAGTCAGCCTTGAGCCTGTCTGCTTGGAGGCCTTGCTTTCTAATTTGGGCAGGGTTGCATACTTGGAGATCTGCCTGGGGATTGAGGACCTTGTAAGAGTTCCTGCTAACAAGCCTGTGTCCCTTAAGCACTTGGAGATACTTATTCATCAGCTGTGAGGGATCTGTACCTGTTCAGAGGGAACAGATCCCTTTTCTCTGGTTGCTCCTGAGACTGATGGCGAGTAAAATCCCATCGCGTATGTCACCTAAACCGCTTGATGTTGTTTGTCATGGGTGTAACGCTGTGTAATACCTGGAATATTTGCTTTTCCTCATCCATGCAGAAGCAGAGTGGTGGTATTGCATCCAATGGGCTGGTCTGAGTTACTTCAGAGTGTGCCTGCTAAAGCTCTTTGTCTCTCTTTGACTTGCAGGAGTCAGAGTCTGAGAACAAGCTGGATGGAGAGACAGCATCAGACAGTGAAAGCAAATCTGAGTTTGGAGGATCCCCCCCGGTGCCGACATCAGATGACACTCCAGAGGTCCTCAACAGAGCCCTGTCCAACCTGTCCTCAAGGTACCACTCACTGAGCACCATCTGCCTCTGCTGCCAGGGTCCCTGCATGGTCACTGGGGCTGTCCTAGCCCCAGCAGCATGGTGGTGGCTGCTGGAGGCTGAAGAAGCTGCTCTCAGAAGTGCTGTGTTTCACTCCCTGGTATGAAGGAAGGTGCCCCTGAGCCACAGGAAACAAAATGACAGTGACACTGCCTGGGAGAGCAGAGCTCTTGGGGGTGCTGTGGTGGGAGAGGTCCCAAGAGGAAACTGGGAATATTCTTTACAGGCTGCTTTAGGGAGGAAAACATCTTATTTCTATCATGGGAGAAAGTGTCTCTCCTGGATGTGCTGTGGGGATGGGAGAGGCTCGAGGCAGGACGGTGAGACATCGGAACAGGGTGCCCAGAGAAGCTGTGGCTGCCCCATCCCTGGCAGTGTTCAAGGCCAGGTTGGACACAGGGGCTTGGAGCAAGCTGCTCTAGTGGAAGGTATCCCTGCCTGTGGGCAGGAGGTTGGAACTGGAGGAGCTTTAAGGGCCCTTCAACCCAAACCATTCCATGATTCTGTGATTTTATGGTCTCCTGGACAGCAGTGAGGGTACAACACGCCAGGGCATGTGTCTGCTCTTGAAAGGGAGTGTAGAGATGGGTAATGGTCCCCATTTTATTTGAACTTATCATTTGAACTTACCATTTCCTAGGCGTGTGAAGCCTGTAGCAAACAGGAGCAGACGTTCATCTGTCCCACTTCAGTGCCCTGGGAGATGCTCTGCCCCTGCATGTAGTGGGGGGAAGACTGCGTTGAACTGCAGCTTTGCAGGTGCTGCAAGCAGGCCTTCCGTGGATCGAGGTCTCTGCAGCACTGAAAGGAAACTTGGGATTTCTAGGGCTCAGTTTCCTTCCTATGATATGCAGAGAGCAGAAGTGCTGTCCTGCTTCCTTGCTTTGGTTTGACTTCCTCTAACGTCTTTCCTTCTCTGTGGCTTAGATGGAAGAACTGGTGGGTAAGAGGCATCCTCACGCTGGCAATGATTACCTTCTTCTTCATCATCATCTACTTGGGACCCATGGTCTTAATGACAATAGTAAGTGCTTCAGAGAGATCCTGGTATTCACGGTGATCAGGGGGAAGGTTGCTGGGGTGGGCAGCTCAGAGCTGCATATGGTTGAGGTCCTTTGTCCTCTTGCTGGATTTCCTCCATGGAGGAAACCTGAAAGGAATCCGTGACCGCCTGCCCTGATGGTCAGCATTTGCTTGCAACTGAAACTAATACCAGGAGTTGTTAGGAACCTCCTGCAGAGGAAAGGGGAGAGAAAAGCAGTACTGGCAGCTTCCTATATTGGATTAGGAGGCTCTGCCAGACTGGGAGCAACTGCTAAAGTATCTTTTGCTCTATACGTACATTGTTTTTATCTCCCTGAGGAAAGAGATGTTTACCAACATGTATGAGAGCTTCTGCATGTCTTTTGTGCAGGTGATGTGTGTCCAGATCAAATGTTTCCATGAGATTATCACTATTGGCTATAACGTATACCACTCGTATGACCTGCCCTGGTTCAGGACGCTCAGCTGGTGAGTAAGGGGGCTTGTGTGCAGCAGTAATGCTTCATCTCCTCACAGATCTTCTGGCTACCTCCAAACTAGAGACCCGGGGATTGCTCTGTGCTGACCAGGGTCATCTGGTAGCAGGTCTTGTCAAAGAAAAGACCCTATAAGTCTTGATAGATCAATATCTTGAAAGAGCCCATCTGGCTAAAGGTTGTTCAGAGATTTTGAATCCCATGATCTGTGCAGGGACCAGCATTGACAGGCATTGTCCTTTGGAGATGGACATGGGTGCTCAAGTAAGATGAGAGGTTTTTAGGCGAACACTAGGATTTTAGGGCTGGGCAGAGGACAGGAGCAGTGCTTTGGGGCTGCACAAGCTGCAGAGGCCTGTTGAGGAGTGCCACCTAAAGGCAGAAAGACTTTGTGCATCAGGACGCCAATTCCAAATCCCATCCATGTGGGATCCGTAGCAAAGCAGAGCTGAGTGCTACAGCCACTAGTTCAAATGAAGGTGACATTTCTGAACTGCAGGAAATCAAGTCACTTGAAGCAACTTGTTTGCAGTGGGCTAGGGCAATAGAAAGACCTCAGAGACCTCAGGGATCAGTCACTTTCTGTGTCTCTAGAAGCCTTTTGGGGTTCTGCTAACGGGGGTCTGCATCCTTCCCAGGTACTTCCTGCTCTGTGTAAACTACTTTTTCTATGGCGAGACTGTGACAGATTATTTCTTCACCCTGGTTCAGAGGGAGGAGCCCCTGCGAATCCTCAGCAAATACCACCGCTTCATTTCTTTCACCCTCTACTTAACAGGTAGAGACCATGTTTTCCGTTGGTTCATCTTGGCTCGGCTGGAGGGGGGAAACCTCCTTAAGCTACTCTTGTCCAGAGCATTGTGTGCAATGCAGTATCCCTAGCAAGTGATCTCTGTTCTTCAGTGATGCTGTGACTTGGGTGCATCGTTGGAGTATCTCTTACATGAGGCTTTGTATAAGAAAACTCCATACTCCATATGGGTCAGCCAAGCTTGATTGTTACTTGTCCAAGTGTTACTTATAGGCAGTGGTATTTTGTGACTTCTGAAGTAGTTCATTTTCCCACTTCCCATTGCTCCTCTCTAAGGAGCTGTGCAGTGTCATAGTAAAATAGTATTTCTTGCTGTTGAAGATACATTCCCACCATTTACTGTCCTTCTGTGTCTCACCAGGTTTCTGCATGTTTGTCTTGAGTCTGGTGAAGAAACATTACCGCCTCCAGTTCTACATGGTAAGGTTAAATGCAGGGCCTGGCTGCCCCCACTTGGAGGCAGAAGGAATAGTGTAGGCTGCTTGAAAATGCTCTGTGGAGGACTAGGTGTCAGTAGGTGCTTCTGTGCTGGTTGTGCATTGAAATGCTGTCTGGAAGGAAGGTTACTGTGAGCAGAGGGTAGTTTTCAGAAGCTGGTTGCTTTCCAGTTTATTCAGCACACAGGGATATGGCTTGGATATTTATCAGTCTCTTCTTATATTGTCAGAAGGCTGAGATATGAGGGATGGGGGTGGGCTAAAGAGCGTTCGATCCAGCAGAAGTCTTCCCAGTGAAGGTCACCCCTGGGCTTAAGCTAAAGAACATGCCCATAAATTACTGTTGATGACTGTTGCCAGCTCTGATGACTCTGGGTGTTTGTCATGGTGAAGGTGCATGCTAGAACTGCACATCTGCATGAGCTGTTCTCTGAGGTGTAGCATGTGATTGCTAGAGCATCACTGCCAGTGATGTGTATGGCAGTGTCTAGTGCTTGCTGTCTTCTCTTCCAGTTTGGATGGACCCATGTGACGTTGCTGATCGTTGTTACCCAGTCGCACCTCATCATCCACAACCTGTTTGAAGGGATGATATGGTGAGTTGCTGTATGTTCCGAGTTGCTTTGATTTCTGCAGAACACTGACCACGTTTTGAGTTCAAACTGTTCTACAAAACCAAATGGCCAAGGAGAAAGTGCTTCATGTGAGGAACTGACCTGTTCAGAATAGAGAGATTGGTACCTCAGCAGCAAAGGACTTGCTTTGTGCTACTTGAGCAGTTCAGAGACTTGTAGCAAAAAAGCATCTGGACATTGCTGTGGGGTGCAGGGACCTATCAAGCAGCATCAGGCCTTTGTAGGTGCTTCCTTTTGATACCCACATCTAGCAAATGATGGGCAAGTGTTGCTCAGCACTTGATTTGGGGTAATGCTGGCAGTACCATGTTAAAGCAGCACTGTGAAAGGAAGGAAATGGCAACCTGCCACCTTACTCCAGCCGCTGTGGAGAGGGGAAGCTCCTTTGGTGGGTTTGCCAAATCCAGCAGGGCCAGGATCAGTTCCTGGCCACTTTTAGACTTCACGTTCCTCTGTGTGTCACAACCAGCCCAGGAGACTTTGGGAGCTGCTTGCTTACAGCTAAAATGCACCCTCCAGGGATGGGTGAGTGTAACAGGGTGAGTGTCTAGCAGCATGTTATGTGTGGAAAAGAAAATGGGCTTAAACCAGGCCATTTTGGGTTCTCAACCTGCTTTTTAGTCCAGAGCACTAGCGTAATCCCCCAGATTCCCTAGGAGCTTTATGTGGCTGCTCCTCACGTTGCATTGGAGCAGGAGATGTTGGTGTGATGGCACTGCAAAGCATCTTATGGAGCTTATATGAGTCTTGAAGTTTTATCTTGGCACTTCCCAATGGTTTGATTCTTCTCCCATCCAGGTTCATTGTCCCAATTTCCTGTGTGATCTGCAATGACATCATGGCATACATGTTTGGGTTCTTCTTTGGCCGCACACCACTCATCAAGGTTTGAAACACTTTGAGGGACAAAACACCCAGTTTGGCTTCTTTGGGTCTTAGCCCTGTGTTCCCTCATCCCCAGTTTTGTGGCTGCTTGTGGGTCTGAAGCAAACCTCTAAATTAAACTTGGTCTTTGAGGCTGTAAAGTTAAATCATAGAATCATGGAGGTGGGAAAAGGCCTTTAAGGGCATCAAGTCCAACAGGGATTGAATGAACCATGTCAGACCGAGATGTTAGTGTCAGCTTGTGACCAAACTTGTTGGTTGGGGGCACTAATTTGTATTGCCTCAGGAATTCCCAGGGGAGGAAGGGCTCCAAAGGTGTGTGGAGATGTATGGTCTGTAATTCCCCCCTTCCCTTTCTCTGCAGCTCTCCCCAAAGAAGACCTGGGAGGGGTTTATTGGAGGATTCTTTGCCACTGTTTTGTTTGGATTGCTGGTAAGTACCAACCGTGGTGCTTCTTTTATTGCTCTCTTCCCTTCTTAGGTGTCCTGTCTAAAAGCTGCAGCCCAGCTTTAAGCACTCCAGGCTCTTGCCGCAGACTTCCCATTTCCCTGACTGACCAGGATTTGATTTGCCCATGGCTTTGTGTGGGTACTGCAGATGGAACAGCACTGCAGGAGGTTTTTAGTCTGGTTTAGACCCTGTGACACGTTCATTAGAATCATTATCCGTGACATTTTCTCTCTGCTGCTGTTGGATGGATGCTGTGCATCATTTCAAGGGCTGTGTGGGGAATTCAGCGCTCAGAATATTCTTATCTGGTTTTATGATCTCTGTGTCTGCTTGGTTCTGTCCTCTCAACCCAGGGTTTCCTGGCTCAGCCTGTCCTTACTGGGTTCTGGGCACTGCTTATTGAGCAGATGCACTTACTAAATGAAAATGCTCACTCTGCCTTCAGCCAATTAGTGCTTCTCAGGAGAGTAATCTCCTTACTGAAGCTGGGAGCATGGCTCCCTCCTTGCCTATCCCTTTGAGTGGCCTTTTCACTTGAGATCAGCTCTGCCACACTGCTCAGGGAAATACTAATCCTGTTTTCTCTTGCTGTGTCTCTTTTCCTCTCTCCCGGAAGCTGTCCTACGTGATGTCTGGGTACCGGTGCTTCACCTGCCCTGTGGAGTTCAACAATGACACCAACAGCTTCACAGTGGACTGTGAGCCATCTGAACTGTTCCAGCTACAGGAGTACAACATCCCTGTGGTGCTGCAGTCTGTGGTGGGCTGGGTAGGACTCTCTTTGCTTATTGGATCTTATTTATTGGAATAGGAATACTAAGGAAAGAGACCAGGGCTTTATTTTGATGGTCTTTGGAGGGACATGACAAGGGATGATGGTACAAAAGGGGGATTTTAGTGGTGCTCTGCATTGGCTGATGGCCCAGAGAAATCATCCGAAGCCTGGTGGGACATTAAACTACTTGAAACCCAACTGACCTAAAGCCTGGAGAACAGAGAAAGAGAAGTAAATGCTGTTCTGACTGAAAAGCCTTCTCTGACATGATACTCTTTCTGCAGAAGACAGTCCGGATGTACCCCTTCCAAATCCACAGCATTGCACTGTCTACTTTTGCCTCCCTCATCGGGCCGTTCGGTGGCTTCTTTGCAAGTGGATTTAAGAGGGCCTTCAAAATCAAGGTGAGGATGGTGAATTTCCTTTCCATTCTAGAAAGGAAAGGCTAAATGGTTGTTACCATTCTAAATAGTCCCTGTGCTCTGAGGTGTGGCAGGCTGAGTGCTTTGGGAAGGGATGGGAGGTTTGTTGGGTCACAGATGAAATGCTGGAGCAGGATCTAGGGTTTTTAACTGAATGGGGGGAGACCTTAACATTTCAGCTGGTATTTGAAATGCTACTTTTGTGCAGATCTTGAGCTAGAGAAAGAAAGAGCCAGTCAGGAAATTTTGCAATCTGAGGCTTCCCTTGATGTCTTGCACCCTGGCTTTATGTCTAAACAGTCTGTGTTCTGTTGAGATGCCTTGAAAAGGCAAGATGGGGTTGCAAGAGATAAACATTGGCCTTCCTTGACCTTTGAGTGACAGATCTGAGTTAAGCCTTGATGTCCCTCAGGCACTGGTGGTCTTCCTAAAGGAGCGACTTTTAAAACCAGTGAGAGATTAAACAAAATATCTTCTTAATCTGGCTTTTGCCTTCTGGAAGGAATTACTGCAGGGGTGTGTGTCAAACATAGAGGTACTAATTCAAGTGCAGGGCATTTGGAACTGCTGAATGCGATCCCTTCTGCTTTGCACAGGACTTTGCCAACACAATCCCAGGGCATGGAGGTATCATGGACCGCTTTGACTGTCAGTACCTGATGGCAACCTTTGTTAACGTGTACATCGCGAGCTTCATCAGGTATTTACTGCTTTGTGGGGAAGTCTGAGGGCTCTCAAACTTGGGCAATGTACAGGCTTGTAATTAGAATCATAGTTACAGAATGGTTTGGGTTGGAAGGGACTCCCAAAGCTCATCCAATTCCAACCCCCTGCAGTGAGCAGGGACATCTTCATCGATTTCAGAAACCACATCCAGCCTGGCCCTGAGTGTCTCCAGGCATCCACCACCTCTCTGGGCAACCTGTGCCAGTGTTTTACCACCCTCATTGTAAAGAATTTCTTCCTCATATCCAGCCTGAATCTTCCTCTTTTAGTTTAAAACCATCACCCCTCATCCTATTGCTAAAAAGTCTCTCCCCATCTTTCTTATAGGCCCCTTGCACAACGCACAATGCTCTTGGAACAGATTGGGTTTGGGATTGAGGTTTTTGTTTGTTACAGTTCATCATCCTGTGCTTTCTGAAGCCATTTCCACATCTGAAATGGAGTTAAGCTCTTTGGGTAGACCTGGGGAAGGAATGGAGATCATGAAGATTTAGCAATGTGATTCGCTGCTAGTGATGCTTTTGTGTTTCAGAGGTCCCAACCCGAGCAAATTGATCCAGCAGTTCTTAACCTTGCGGCCAGACCAGCAGCTCCACATCTTCAACACACTCAAAGCACACCTTGTTGACAAGGGGATATTAGGTACCTTGGAGGATGCATAGACAGTGGTGATTGGACCAGGACTGAAAACAAACCCACCTCCTCGAGGAAATTCGTGGCTCGCCTGATTTCAGACAATAACAAGGCCTCGTTTCACTGTAACTTTTCTTCCTTTCTTGTTAAATGTTTGCATTTTGGGTTTGTTTTTTTGTTTTTTAATAATAAATTTCCATAGCTTTGGTTCAAATGAGCAAATCCTGGGTTTGTAGCTGAAGAGGAGCTCGGAAGGACTGTTGAGTGTAGTAGAAGGGTATGGCTGTCCTCGTGGGCTAGTCTTAACCTCGCTGCATGTGGACAGAGCTGAACTTCTCCTCCGAGTGTGTTTCTGCAGGGAATGCACCAGCATTGGCCATACGTGAGGGAGCCAGCAGGAAGGTGAAGCCGTGGAGCTCCTGTCGGGCCAGGCTGTGGTCACGATGGCAACTCTGGGATCATCCTTTCTCCAGTGGGAACTGTGAGTGCAGTGTTCATATTCCCAGACAGCTATGGTCCTGCCTGTGTGCAGTCTCCTGCAGCCTGCACGGTGAGCATGAGGCTTCCTTCATTGGAAGAGGATCTTGTTCTAATCCAGCTGTGTTTTCTCTGCCCAGCCAGGCACTTGCATCTGTGTTCACTTGCTGTTGCTTGCAGTGCCTCTCACATTCCCCTCCTCTTCTGGCTGATATTTTGGCAAGTAAGAGTTTTATAACCAATTAAACCAGAAAGACTCAGAAAAAAGAGTTGAGAACCTGGTAGTTGCCTGTGGGAATGTGGAGGTTCCAATTGCTTCAATACTGAATGGAGTAAATAAGGTTTGAAAGAACATTGACGTTCCATTGAGTAATTCCTGCCAAGTAAGGCAGGAACAACTCATTTAAATAACTTGGTTCATTTTCCCCATCAAATAACCTTTAAGCAGCACTGAACCACACTTTGGTTGGAAACTCCGCACTGAGAGACTAATCTGGGGAGCAGTTTCTGACTGTTCCTTCCACTGCAGTTGCTGGCTGGGGCTCCAGCACCCCCTGGAGCCCTCAGTTGGGTATTTTGGTTTCCTTTCAGGGATCATGTCTATCACTTGTTTGTTACTTGAGTTCTAGATGTCGTGCTGCTGAGTTGATCATGGTCTATGTTGCATTTCAGTCTGGGTTCATTTACCTGCAGGCTTCTGTCCTGCTTCGCTTACTAAAGCTGTCATAAGTAGTTTGTACTTAATAGGTATAAGTTTTATCCAAGTATTTTCCTTTATTTTGTCATACTTTTGTATTATTTAAAAATGAGAGCCCTAAAGATTGTAAAACTTCTCTTTTTTTGTGATTAGATAATGAAAATATCCCCCCCTTTACACCTTTTGCAATGATCCCAACACGAGGTGACTCTGATTTTACTTCTTTCCATACTTTGTGCATGGGAGAGAGAAACTTGATCATATTTTAACCTGGGGAAGGAGTGACAGGGAAAGATAATACAGAAGTACATTGCTGTTTTCAGGCATCCACCTTCCACACAGCCACCCCCTGCATATAGAGACATGTACATGCTGCAAGCTAGCTAAGCACTGACAGAAAATAAACAACCTGGACATAGTTTGTAGCTCATACTCTATATTCTGATCCTGCCATTGCTTTCCTTTCCCCTGAGTGAGCCAGAGAGCACACGCGTGTAAATACATGACCAGATACTGATGTCTCTCTTACATTCCTCCTTCCTGCGTGCTCAGCTCTGCTTCATCTCCCTTAACAGGAACTGCAGGGCAGAAGTTTGTGCTCCTTGTGCTGCAGGTGTTTGGTGAAAGCAGATTGCAGGGAAGAAGGGGCTGTTTCCACAAAGTATCTTCAGCCAGTGCTGGCAAAGTTGCTGGCTTCTGCTACAAGGGAGCCACTTCAGGACTCTTTGGTTGAAACCAGTGGTTGTGCACGGACGCTTTTGTGTTCTGGCTGTGGAGACTGTTCCCTTTCAGCCTGAGTTAGGCAGGGATCTGTTTTCTGTTGCTTTAGAGGTCTGATCCCCTAACTGGAAAATTGAAGGGGAGAATTAAGATGCTTCCCACTTGCTTTGGTGGAAGGGGAGGATGTTTGCTCTGTATTTCACAGAACCATTCAGGTTGGAAGAGACCTCTGAAGATCATCCAGTCCAACCCTTTAGCCACCTAGAGCAGGTTACACAGGAACACATCCAGGTGGGTTTGGAATGTCCCTGAAAAGCAGTTTGCCCTGTGGGGTCAGACAAAGCTGATGCTTTTCTGGATTCCCCAACATCTGCCAAACCCCCTTGTAGTGCACTCTTGGGTCCTAAGTCAGTCATCAGAAGCTATAGTGTTGATAGGTATTACAAAAGATGCTCTTTATGTTAAGAAGTCTTTCCATATGGCTCTTCAGTCCCCTGCTCATGTTGCTTTCAGCCTTTGGTACTTCTTTAGCTGTAATTAGTGGGGCAAAGGCCTAACACAAAGCTTTCCTGCATGCTTTTGAGTAAAGCAGCATTTGGGCCCTTTTGAAGGGTGCGGTGCTGGCTGTGGACACTGGAGGGCAAAGCAGTTGCATTTAGCAGCCTCCAGGGCTAGAGAGGAGCTGCAGCAGTGTTCGCATGTGGCAGCTTTAGTCTTGCTTCCTTGCCAGCAGTGCAGTGAAAGGAGGGGTTTCCAAGCCTGGTTTGATCCTGAAGGGTACATAGAAAGGGTTTAGCATCCTGCTCTGAAGTTTGTAACTGAGTGGGACCAGCGCATCCATTTGAGAAGTGAAGGAGAGAGGAAGGGAGGGAGAAGGGAGGTGTGAACAGTATTTGCAAGCTCTACAGCTCAGCATGCTGAGAAACAGTGGTGACCTCTGTAGTGTGTTCTCTGTTGGGGTGAGAGCTGTGGCTGGCAAACCCACTTCTACACCACTGGTGCGAGTGTATGTGATAGCACTGCTCAGCTCTTAGTGAGAGCGCTGTCTGGAGCAGCTTTTGGTGGGTTCTCCCCATCAGCCCAGCCTGTGAATGGCTTTTCGTTGCTGTAGATACCTCAAGTTAGGCTTAGAAAGTCAAGAAGAAATGAAAAGTTGATGTTAGTGGCTTTGGCTGCTGCTAAAGGAGTTAATTGTGATGCCAAGGGACATGTAGCAAGGCACACTAAGCCTTGCAGGACCTTGGTCATGCTGCAGCTCTTACAAGCATTAGGTTTGGAGGGAGAGCCCATGCTGACACCAGGGATGTCCAGGTGAGGTGATGCAGGGATGCTCTCATATTTCTCCAGCTGCAGGACTCCAGCTCAGCATTGCAGAATGGTTTTTGTTCACAGTGGGCTCCACCATCAGAGAAGCTCCTCTAGCTTGTGCCCAGCAAGAAGGGAATAACCAGCACAGGGGGAGATGCTGTGCCAGCTGGAGTGTGTGCTTGGGAAGGAAGGAAGGAATTAAAAAGCAGGATTTGGCCAATGTGAAACCCAGCAGGGTGTGACTGCTGCTTGTGGTGTGGAGACCGCCTCTTCACCAGCAGTTGTAGCAGACAGAGAAGGATGAGTGTATTTGATCAAAGGGATGGAAAGTTGCTTTTGCTGGTGGGAGAAGCTGCTGTCCTGGTCAGGGGACTAAACATGATGCTGGTTTGCTGGTACAGGTCGGACCCCATTTGATCCCGTTGGGCTGGGTCTGTGAAGTTGAGTACTTGGCATGGTCCAATGGGAATTTGCTTCTCCAAGTTTGCAGATGAGATGCACAGCTCAGTGGAACATCTCCACTTGGTTTCTGCATTTAGGGTCATGTCCACCACTGATCAGCATGTGTTAGAGATTCTTCAGGGCGATGGGCTCAGAAGTCTGCTGACACTGATCCCAAGCTCTTGCATTGGATTCTTGACACCCTGTGCAGCTCTTGAAGCTGGAAATCCCATAGCATCAGCTAATGCTTGGCAGCAGGTTGTGAAATGCCAGTTTCTTATGTTCCAAGGGCTGTGTCCTGTTTCTGATGTGCGCAGCAAGTCCTCCCGAGCATGGTTGTGACGGGATCTTGGCATCTTTTCCTTCCCCTGCCTCCTCTAACTGGCTCTGTGTAACAGGAGGTGGGCAAAGCTGTGTGGGAGCATCCGTATGGCCCATCCAGACCTTCTTGGGGACTGGAGAGCATCGTGTCCCAAAGAGCATGGTATGAAAGCTCCTGTGGTTCCTGCCCTCTGTAACCAGCCCCGGAGTTGCATTTGTACTGCTGTAATCTTGATGTGCTCCTGTTCTCCAGCCCTGATGTGTTTCTACATCTGCTTCTTTCTCTGTGCACTGTTTTGATTCATGGTTTAGCTATACCTGTAGAGTTGCCTTTCTTTGACCGAATGTTCAAATGTGATATATTGTATATTTTAAAGTATTTACCCTATTTATATACTATGTGTTACTGTTAAATAAATTTAAGTTCCATTACCTGTAGTGTTTTATTCAGTGCTGTGTGGGAGATGCTGAAAGCCTCTTGTCCCTGTTCTGTGAAGCAGATGGGTCTGTTTTAAAGTCAGGTTCCACCGTTCCTTGCCCTGTTGCTTGTGTTCCTTGGGGATCTTCCTAACAGCAGACCTGGTTGTGGCAAAGACAGACTTGAAGGCTGGAGATGGGCTGAGCACACAGGTCAGGTTGGACAGGGCTTGGAGCAAGCTGCTCTAGTGGAAGGTGTCCCTGCCCATGGCAGGGGGTTGGATGTGGTTGATCTTTAGGTCTTTTCCAACCCCAAGCCATTCTATGATCAGACCATCCAGGCCCATCTGATCAAAGATGAGGGAGGTGTTGACACTGCTGCCCCCTGCAACTGAGCCCGTTTTACCCTAAAGCTTTCACTGGGAATGTGAAAAGCTGCTGGAGTTGCACCTAGCATCAATTACAGCTTCCTCTCAGCCATTGCTCCTGACGTGTGTGGTTAGAGCAGAACTAATTTTAGATCTTGTGTTATTTTGAGTGGTTTTGACTTATCAGCTAAGCCAAACCCAGCCCAGCAGTAGCCCTCTTTCTGCTTCCTGTCACACTGCGTCCGCATATTCAGATAACTTAATCCTCCATCAACAACCAAATGGCTGCCCTCTCTCTACAGCATTATTCTAGAGCCCCAACTCTTGTGTTGTTGCACATCACCCGAAGAGGAGTCTGCAGGTTAAGTAGGAAGCTGCTGAGCAGCACCATGCTATGAAACAATGAGATGCTGTGAGAGGTCTTGGAAGATCTGTTAGTGTTAAATCTTTCAGCAGTGCCTTGCAGTGACTCACGCCCATCATCTGACACTCCAGCCCCAGAGGCTAGCGGCATCGCTGCTTCCATTTCAGCTGAATCATAGCTTCATGGCATGGTTTGGGTTGAAGGAATCTTAAAGCTTATCCAGCTCCAGCCCCTGCCACCGGCAAGGACACCTTCCACTAGAGCAGCTTGCTCCAAGCCCCTGTGTCCAACCTGGCCTTGAGCACTGCCACGGATGGGGCAGCCACAGCTTCTCTGGGCACCCTGTGCCAGAAGATCCCTCCTTGTTTCTTCCCGTTCTGTGCCAATGTAATGAACTCAAGCATTGAAAAGTACAGATTCCCAGTGGGAATCTTGGTGTGAGCTGTGCTCCAGACCCAGAACCAGCAGTAAACCTCAACCCAGGGCTGCCTTGGTGCAAGCAGGTCTCTGACCAGACGCAGCTTCCATGAGACCCTGATAGAAGAGGGATGTAAAAACAACCATCTTTATGGGCTGAGATTTGCCCTTTTAAAGTTCCCCTGGGGCATTTGGTTCAGGAACAGGCTGCCTGGCTTGTCTGCTGACAAAACACCCCAGTGTTGTGATGTCCTTCCCCACTGATGGAGACAGCAACCAGATGCCCGATGGGAGCATCCATGGGGCAGCCGAAAGAGCTCTCTGGGTGTTTGTGGAGGGTTGTTTTGGGCTGAGCTGTTGTGGTGGAGCTGAAGTGCATGAATTTGATCTAGGCTACTTACTGTTCTCTTTCTAGAGGAGGGGAAAGTGCCACGTGACATCCTGTTACACAGGCAGGTGGGGAAAAGCTGTTCACAACCTCAGCTGGCTGCTGTGTAAGAAAGAGAACAGGTTGAAGAGAAAGGTAGGAACGAAACACATGAGTCTCTGCAGCAGGTATTAGAAAGCAGAGGAAAAGTGTTTAATTCATGGCCTTCTCCTTGGGGTACAGCAAAAACTGAGTTGAATCAGAGCAGGGTATTGGGGTTAATCTGGTTCAGGCTTGGGCTGCTCCATTGCGCCAGCACCACTTCCTGCACCATCACGTTCCCTATAGGCATCCAGCAGTGGAATATGTGAGCTGGGGAGCTCTGAGCTGGCTCCACTCAGTACTCGAAGCAACGGATCCATTCCTTAGCTGGGATTAACCCACTAGGGTCCATCCTGACTGTGCTGGGACCCCAAGAGCCACATCCTCAATTCGTGCTGCAGCACTGAGAGTGAAGCCTTTGCGAGCGGCTGGGCTGCAAACCAGAACAGGAACCAGTGGCCTCTTTCAGCCCCTGCGCTCCCCACGTCCCTGTTTCTGCTTCTGTTCAGAGCAACTTCCCTCTCCACAGGGCCTGGGCTTTCCTAGCGTGGGGGAGAATGGGCTGGAGCCCTCCATTACGCCTTCAGGGCACACTGCTTTCTGTTCCATTGGGGTGTTTGTGAGTGCCACATTGCAGTTATCCCGGGTCTCAAGAGCTGCATCCCAGTGTAATCACAATTGCAGCTGCACAGCCATTTCTTTTGTGGACAAGCAGCACTTAATGACATGGAGCAGGATACACTCACTGTTGTCAGCAGGGAAAGAGGCATTGCTTGACCCTGGTGGGGTCTGTGCTCACATCCCTTGAGCATCACTGCTCTGATACCCACAGCCTTTCCTCCAAGAGCCCTTTCATCCCTATTCTGCTCATAGCACCATTACAAAGTGGGTGCAAAACCCTTAAATCAGCCGTGAGGACTATTGAGCAGCTGCAATAAGAAGTGCAAAAGACACCCGTGTCACACAGCGATGCACCAGGACATTCAGAGCCACCATCCACTGCCATTTGGCCACACTCTGCTCTGCTTTGCTGCTGAGCACAACACATCCCAAAGCTCCGTGCTGGGCCATGAGCAGTTCGCTGGTGCACCGAGGAGGACGCCCGCTTCCTCAGATGCAAGGAGCAGAGCACAGCGCCGGGCAGGGTGCAGGCTGGGACCACGCATCCCTGCATCCATCAAAGAGGGCAGCAGAAAAGGCGGCATCACCTCGGCATCATTGGGAAGGCAGAAAAGAGCTTCAGAGGAGAGCAGGGCAGGAAGGTACTTTTATGGGTTGTTCCGAGCCGCCCGCAGAGGAGGGAAGAGGAAGCACATTGGCAAATCAACCCTTGCTGAGCTGTTGCTCTTGGTGCGGGGTCCCCATAGGACCTCAGAGCTTTGTTTCCGCTCTTCTCCTAAGCAAGGCCTCCCTTGAGAAAGCAAAAGCCTTTCCTGGTCAGAATGTCCCTCAAGCTGCCGCGGAACTGGGAGTTCAACCTCAAAATGGATGCTGCGAAAATAGGTACCGTGTTTCTTTGTGCTCTTCTGTTCCTGCTTCAGCCATTCAGGGTCTGACGGGGGCTTGTGGGCAAGCCCAGCTGCAGGTCTGCCTACAGCCATGGCCCAAACCCACTTCTGGCCTCCAGCTACTTTTGGGGCAGCAAATGAGGTGGTTTGCAAAGCTGTCACAGAGGGACGCTGCTGCCTCGGTAGGGTGGGGAATGGAGGGGCTTGGCATCATGGGGCTGCTGCCCACCCATTGCCCTGGTTTGGGGGGATCTCAACCACATGGGCTCCTTCTGCTGGCTCGAGCCTTGCGGCGCAGGCTACAGGAAGCAATCTCACCCTTGCTCAGGTTTCTTCTCCCACCCCAGCATCATTGATTTCCTCTCGCTGGTGGTGAAGAGCCCTCTGATGCCCGTGCTGGGCTCTGTGCTGTGAGACAGCTTCACTGCCTGGTTTTCCGGCTTATCTCCTGCTTCCGCTCATGGCTCCAGCATAAAACCCACTTGGGAACACCTTTGAGCCCAATGGCAGGTTCTGTGGCCAACACATGCAGCAGAACCAAGGCCTGCTTTGGGGTCAAGCATCCCCGGTGGCGAGGATGCTGCAGTTGAAGAAGGGGATGCGTGAGTCCAGCCTTGTGCATGCACTGGGGCAATCTGTGCTCCTGGCAGTGGCCAAAACATGGCTGGGATGCTGACACCTTGATTTCTCCCAGCAGCGAAGAGATTTGACCCTGATGCTGGTCTCTGTGTGCTGAGCTTTTCCTCCCTGCGCCTTGCATCAGCTTGGAATGTCATCCTGACTGGATTGTCCTGCAAAGGGCAATTTGGAATTCTATCTGAAGCTGCTTTCATTGGGATCGTCAAAGCTTTGCCTCACACAAGGCCCCAAATGAAGAGTCCCCAGCGTGGCTGGGCCTGGCTGTGCACAGGATGAGCCCTTGGGTAATCCAGGAGCTTTCATTCAATCCTAGATTGGTTTGGGTTGAAGGGACCTTAAATGTCACCCAATTCCAGCCTCCTGGCATAGGCAGGGACACCTTCCGCTAGAGCAGCTTCCTCCAAGCCCCATCCAACCTGGCCATGAGCACTGCCAGGGATGGGGCATTCAGGATGGAGCTCTCAAACAGTGCATTCATCAGCCTGCAGGACAGCAGTGGAGAAATCCCCACGTAGTTATCACAGAAGCATCCTGGATTTCCACGCTGCCCATTGTTAGGGTTATTAATATTGCTTTGCACAGAGGTCCATGGAGCAATGGCTAAATCCCATCGGTAGCTCAGCTCCTCTCTTGCTTTGGGGCTGGGGACCAGCAGCTGCCATCTACAGGGATGCAGCAGGGGTGTGACTTGCTTGTGGAAAGTATCTGCACGTTAGTCACCCTTGCTGGCTCCTTCTGGCTTCAGGACACTTCCCCCTCCTCACCCTGGGCCACGGTGGTGGCACAAGCAGCTTTTGGAGGCCCCAGGGCAGCGCGGCTTCCTCACAAGGCTCTTTAGTTCAATGAAGGAGATGACATTTGTGATTGCCATTGCAGAGCGGTTGGACTCGAAGAGCTGAAAGGTCTCCACCCCCGTTGGTTCTCGGGTTCTTGGGGCACTTTTGCAGCAGCCAACATCCCTCCTGTGGGGCAGGAGCAAAGGAGATGGCAGGGAGGGCTCTTGCCCAAGGCAAGGCTTTGGATGTGGATACCACGGCAGGAATTTCTCCTGCCATCACACTTTGGGAGGGCTCCTCTCTTCACAGTCCCCATGGCTGGAGGGAGAGTGAGGATGTTTTGGAGGAACCATTCAACTTCAGAGGCCGTTACCACAGGAAATGCTTTGGGAGGCACCACATTTGCTTTTGTGCCCCAGAAGAGTGGCAAGGAGGAGCCAAGCGTGACAGGGATGTGTTGGTGAAGGAGATGACTGCAAACGCTGGACCATCCTGGTGAGAGCCAAGGGAAAAGCTGAGTTCCCAGAGCAGCTCCTCCCTGTGCTCTGCATGAGCCCTGCCATAGGCACGGCATTTGGGTAGGAAGGAGCCTGTGAACTGCTCTTTGGGCCTTAAATGAGCCCAAGCCTCACAACCTGGGCTGAGCCATGCGGGGAAGGGAATTTTGGGAGCGCAGAGCTGGTGGATGGAGGCACATCCCTGATTTCCACCCATCAGGGTGTGAGCTGCATTATAACAGCTTCACTTTGCACTAAGCCCTCATGGACATCAGCGCTTGGTGCAGAGCCCTCACTCTGCAAATGTGAGTGGTATCAGTGAATGTCACCATCTGTGCTTCATTGAGAGGAGGCCCTGTGATGGGATAGGATTCGGGAAGGCATCAGAGCGCCGGATCATGGGAGAGCTGCTTTCTGCAGAATGGGGCTGGGTTGGAGCCAATCCATTTGGGATTTGCTCTTTGGTGATGGGCTGTGCTTTCTGTGCCCTGCACTGCAGCATCCCTGCTCCCAGCAGCTGCTCCACCCTGCACATCATTGCCAGAAGTCCTCATCCCTGAGGAGCTGGCAGCAGCCATAAGACATGAAGGAACATGATGTACAGAGAGGAGCGATGCTGCTCTGGAGTGATTCGCTGAGGTTCACATGAGCACTTATGGGATTGGGGTACATGCAGATGTTTTGGCAAAGAACAACGAGGCTGCCCGGAGCTTGAGGTGCAGTCTGGGAACCCCGCTTTGGTTTCTGCATCAGGGTAATTCCCAGCACCAGCGTTTTTCAAGGGAAGCAGCTGGAAAATCCCATTCTTACAACCGCATCCTCCGCAGGGGGCATCCCTCCTGCATCAGCGCACACTGAGATACAAGCAGCATCCTCAGTGCACTTGGAAGGGTGACTTTTCGATCCACATCCTTGTTGGGTTTTGGGGAAGGGATCAGCATCCTGTGACAGGTTTGAGGTGTGGGGGTGAGCTCAGAGTGCTCTACCCAAGCCTGGCTCTGAAGGACCAAGGCAAGGGTGTCTTGCTCCAGGGGATTTCAGAAGGGGAAGCTGGGCACAATCCTGAACCTCGGAACCAACTGCTTACAGCTGAGCACTGGGTGCTTTGCAGGCTCATGCTCCCTGTGGGTGTCTGTGCATCACGAGGCAGCAGTGGGTGACTTTCCTCCTCTTTTAAGCATGTCCTTTGCACTCAGGTCCAGGATTCACTGACACTCGTATCTACCACAGCCTCTGCAGCCCTCTTCTTTGCTGTCCAGCTCAGGCATCTGGGGGCAGAGATATGGGGCTGCTGCAGCTTCCCCTGTCCCACAGCATTGCACAACGCTTCCCTCCCAGCTCAGCCTGAACATCCTCTGCCAGCAAATGCTGCTGGGCTCAGGGGGCCGAATCCTGCTCCACTGTCTGCATTATGAGTCTCAGCCAGGTGCCACCAGCTCTGTGTTAGCAGGGAGACGTAGGACCTCGGGAGATGTCCTCCATCTCCTCCTCCCGATGTCCCACATCACTTCCCGACGGGAGGCTGAATTCCCCCGCAGTCATGTCATTGGTTTTGCCCCATGACCATAGATGCTAACTCTGCTCAGCTACATTAGCACTGAGGTCCTGCAGTGCCTGCTCCAGAGGCAAGAATCCCTTCTGGAAACCATTCCTCCTAAGGAGGAAACGATCCCTCTCACGGAAGCATTTAGAGATGCCGCAGGCCCGTGCTGCTGGTCCCTCAAGTGGCGATGCGGCGAGGACAGGATGCTCTGAATCCACATTGCACTTTGAGACTTCCCACTCCCACCGTGTGAGAGCTGCCCATGGAAACACGAGGCAAAGCTCTCCCATACCAAACCTACAGCTTCCAACCCGTTTCTTCCCAAGTCAGGCCCGGTCATTGCACTGCCGCACGCTCTTTGGGGTGGGTGTAAGCAACACACCGCACCATTAACCAACCCCTGATGATTTTCTTCCCCCTCGCACGCCAATTCCCCCCAGGCAGGAAAAGGAAGCGCCCGCTCACAGATACTGCAGCCACTTCCTTTAAACCCCTCAGCCACCCCGCTCTGCGCAGCCGGAGGGGCAGAGCCGCGCTCGCTGCTGGAGCATCACTCAGCCCTGAGGGCTGTTGGTGACTTATCCCCTGCGTGTGTCCCCATCACTCTCCTTCCCTGGCAGCGCGGTCCCGGAGCGTGATGAGCGGGGATGCAGCGGGCTCCGGGGCGGCCGCGCACTGCGCGCTGCAGCGGCCCCTGAAGGACGGTTGGCTCAAGAAGCAGCGCTCCATCGTCAAGAACTGGCAGCAGCGTTACTTCGTGCTCAAGGGACAGCAGCTTTACTACTATAAGGATGAGGATGATGTCAAACCGCAGGTAGGAAGAGGGTGCCGGGCTTTGCCCGTCCTCAGTCCCCTTCTTCTTGCAGCTTTGCTCATAGGGAAATGGTTTGGGATGGGGCTGGAGTAGGGCGTTAAAGGAGTTTTCTGCCGCTGGGCTGTACCAGAGATGAGATACCCTCATCGGGAGCTTCACGTATGCACTTTCTTTACTGTGAGGGTGCTGAGGCGCTGGCGCAGGTTGCCCAAAGAAGTGGTAAATGCTTCATCCCTGACGGTGTTCAAGGCAGAGCCTTGGGTGACATGGTCTAGTGTGAAGCATCCCCGTCCATGGCAGGTTGGAACTGAATGATCTTAAGGTCCTTTCCAACCCAACCCATTCCGTGATTCTATATCTGCTTAAATTCTTCAAGTGGCTGCAGGCAGTTGGTAGATCCTCAGGGTGAAAGCGCAGGGCTGAGTCTGGCAGGATGCAGGTCCTATTTCTGGCTCTGCCCCGTGTCAGGGAGCCTGGCAGGAACTGCCTCCCCCATTGTAAATGGGACGTAGAAACACGTAGAAACGTAGAAAGTGCTCTGCCCGTGACCCTGATGCACCACAGCATCCCAGACTGGTTTGGGTTGGAAGGGAATTTAAAGCTCCCCCAGCTCCAGCCCCTGCCACGGGCAGGGACACCTTCCACTAGAGCAGCTTGCTCCAAGCCCCTGTGTCCAACCTGG
>WYDI02010495.1:0-10559 GCA_009867235.2 Psittacus erithacus | reverse complement strand
TCACCTGACTGCCATGATTTTTCAGATATGATGGACAGTGGCTTAGCAACTTCATTTGCCAGCTCCTTCAGGACCCGTGGATGGATTTCATCAGGTCCCATGAACTTGTGTGCGTTCAGGTTTTTAAGATGGCCTCGAACCAGATCCTCTCCTGCAGTGGGCCCAAGGCCTTCATTTTCAGAGCCCCTCCATCTGCCTTCCAAAACTTGGGTGGTGTGGTCAGAGCATTTGCCAGTGACGACTGAGGCAAAGAAATCATTTCGCTGCATGTTCCCAACAGCTGCTAATAGGGAATGAGTTAGTTAGCAGAAATAATCAGCATGCATTCTATTAGGTAACAGAGATCAGTGGGTTTCAGGTATAATATGCTCTCATTATTTAGGCCTTTTAAAAATGTGCCTTCTCTTCTAAGAGTGAGTATCTCAGAAGTGTTCATTACAAGATTACGTTTATTCTAACTGAAATCATGTGGACCCTACACTTTTTTTCAAAGACAACTAATGAGCCGGTGTGTATTTTTTGAGATTTTAAATTCAAATAGATTCTTTGCTTTTTGATGAATTTATTCAAATAATCTAATATAAAAGGGGCAGCCAAGGTTTGTATTTAATAGAAAACTTTTATCCAAAAGGAACAAAGTAGTTTCTTGGCTAGGTGGGAATTAAAAATGAATCTAGAAAAGAATTCACAGATGTGGTTATTTCTCATGTTACTCTGTGCTTTCTCACACCATTTCACCTGTCTAGGACACAGAAAACGTGTTTGGAGCATAATCACATTTTCATAGCTTGGGATGTAAATAATTTTGATGGCTCCTTTTCCATGGACTTGTGCCTAGCCCCTTTTTAGAAAGACAGTGTAAGCAACTGAACTCAAGTGCTCCTCCAGCCCTGCATTTCTTCATGTTTCTTTATATTGCAATATTATTTGCTCAATTCTCAACTGGCATTTGTTGAATATTGTTTGCGTAGATATAGTTATATGTGGTTGTCATTTAATGTTTCATCCCATTTTCCTCTTTTTTTTTTTACATCAGCCAAAAAAATGCTGGAGGTTGTCTTTTTATCTTATGCCCTGGAATGCAGTATAGTTCTTCTTCATGTTTGTGTAGGCATGATTACAAATTCTAAGAGAAGGTAATGAACACATCAATACTTGCATCTTAACATTTCTAGAGGCCTGAGAAAATGGAAGACCAAATCACCACTCTTTAAAGTCTTTCTCAATTCTTCCCACTGCTTGAGGCTCTACTCCTCCATGATGTTGTAGGAAGAAAGACTAGGCTGAAATAAAACTCTCAGGAACAGATCTGTCTTAACAGGTATGGCATGGATCAAGCTATTTTGCACTAAAGAAAGTGCTACTAGAGTAGTATGCGATAATCTCCATTGATTACAAACCACTGTTCTGCAATACGGTATCCCATTAATATTTACCCCAAATTCACCAGTCCCTCTTAGGTCACGCTGTGAATTTTTAATGATAGAATAATTTGAAACAGCCAGTGATTTTCTTGTGCAAATTGCCAATGACTTGTAAATAGCTTGTCATTTGTATTTGATGCTTATTTTGCTGCTCAGGCAACTTGTGGTGAAAAAAGTTATTTTAGTGAAAAAGAGAAAAAAACTGCTTGCCTGAGTTATAGTTACATTATATCTGCAACATAAAATGAAGCTACTGCTAGAATGCTTAGGCTCACACAGCCCTCCTCTAGTTCTCCTATGTTTCTAGTTCCTCCCGCTTCACTTGTTTCACTTGCAAAGAACAGATCCAGCTGAAAACTAATCCTCAAATAAAAGACTATTTATTTAATTATTATTATTCCATTGAGTTCTGTCGTAAGGTTAATTCTGCAGTCGTATGGATGTCAGAGCTGATATAGAGAACAAACAGGTGGAAACAAAAAGTAGGGAAGGATCATCCCTTTTTTAGCAACACAGACACATACTGGATGAAAGTGATAAGCTAGGTGGAAACCACTGCCTGCAAATATTCTTCCCCACCTTATAATTAATACAGCTGAGACATCAGTGTACCAGAATAAGATCAGACCAAATACAAGTAAAATATCTAGCTCCCTTACAAAGCTATGATCCAGAAAATATTCCCTGAACTCATAAGCACAGAACAAGCAACTGTCATCTGAGAGGAAAGTCCAAGAATGACATGCTCCATTAGTACCAAACTGTCTCTCTTTTCTTAAGAAATTGAAACCATTGTCTCCACAAGTCTTTAATAGAGGGTTGTTAACAAAGGTAGCATTTTTCACTGCAGATTGTGCAGGAGAGTGCACAGAAGGCAGCCAGCAGCTCTGCTGCAGACAGTATAAAACAGCTTTGCAACGGTGGTGATGTACTCAGTGGTCTGGATAGAACTGCAGGAAGTGGACTTCTCTCCTTCAGGAGATAGGCGGTGGTAGAACATCTGTGTCACCAAGTGAAGGAGTTGTTTCAGCAGCCTGTGCAATAAAAGAGATCACCAGAAAGAGATAACTGGATATTCCCTGAGGCCCTCTAGCTACAAGAAGAGCCTGAATCACCACTTCTGCTGAAGGAGGTGTGGTAGTCTGTATCTATGGGGGTTGGGAAAGGCTGAAAGCTCGCGTCTTAAAACCAGAAGCTGCTCCACCTGCAGATCTACAACAGTAAAAGAGACTTAGTGCCCTGGTAGCAGGCAAGGGGCCAAATTTCTGTCAAAGAATAAGAATGAAGTATTTCATTACAGAAGCAAGATTTTATGTTGTGTGTATTTTTTTTTTCTCATGCTTCTTGGAGAGCAGGGAATTATGCTTCTTGACTTTCCCAAGACAAGAGCTGAGCTCTTGAAATGTCAGTTGTGTCTATTCTTTAATTAAATACTAAATTGCTCAAGTGAGAATAACTTTGAGTTAGCTGTGGTTGTCGGTTTGGGTTTTTTTCTTTTTTTTCCTAATCAATTTTGGAAATAAATATTACTAAATGTGATTACTGTGAATGCTGGAAGCAAGGAACTTCCACCTCCATATTTTATTTCCATCTCAGTAAACTCTTAAAACATCTTGAAGGACTATAACAGATCCTATAAGAATTGTTCTTCGACTTAATTTATAAAGCCTGTAGTGAAGCTAATCTTTTGCCTTCTTATGCCATGCAGATGCCTAATTTCTCCACAACTTATCAGAGACTTGAAAAATTGAATTTATTCCAAATGTGGTTTTGTATTTTATATATAACAAAAAAAAGAAGTATCAGGTTAAAAAAAATAAAAACAATAAAAAAGTAAAAATCACTGTTAAAATGGTGACAAAACCAGACTGATGAGATGAACATTACTTTGACAAAGATACTATACTGACCAAAGAGTAGATGAGGGAAAGAATAATTAAATGTCAGAAAACTGTTGACTCTAAGAACACCTACTACAGTGATAAGCTTTAGGAAAAGTGGTGCCATTAAAAGTGGCTTGAAGTACTGCTTCAAAAAGTTTGGAGCTCTGAGGCTTGACCAGAGTTGAATAGACTAGAAAGAGCATTGACACAAAAGGGATTAGTACTAGCTTTGCAATATTTTTATATTTAGGAAAAAAAAAAAAAAACCAACAAAAAGGAACCCAAAACCAAACCAAACCAAAAGGTAAAAAACCCCACTCCAAACCTTTTAACCTGCAATTATAAACTGATATAGTATTCTGAATTACGCTTGGATTTGAAGGGTCATCCTTAGTATAGAGGGCTCTTGATTTAGGAAACAACCATAACAGCATCACCCATTGTGACTCTCCTTCAGACAAACATAATAACTTTTAGAGTACAGGATGAAGGAAAAAGCTTCAAGATTCCTCTTGAGAAACGGTTATTACTGTCTCAAGTGATTCTTTACAGAATGACAGGTAAACTGTAATACCTCTGACATGTTTTTCATGATATTTTCTAAACCTCATTGAGCATGTTTAGGTGAAATATATTAAATATCAGTAACTAGATGGAACTAAAGCTGGGAATCATTACCCTTTGGAGATTTATGATCTTAGTCTAATTTAGAAATCTTTTCTAGCACTCCTGTATACTTGACAGAGAAAAGTGTCATTGAAGAGCAATTTACCATACTTGCCCTAAAAAACAATGTTAGGATGCAACATACTGTACTGTGGAATTCGTTAAAAGGAAACATAAAATCCACTGTAAGAAATCCATTGAAAAGGACCCAACTTAGTTTTACCTGGATGCCTAGATTTTAGACCAAGGGATGCGCTATAGCACTAAGCTAACGTAGAGACAGATGTAAATAAGCAATCTTTGGAACAAGAAAGTTCAAAAATGTGGCTGTCTGGTGTGATTGAGAGTCTCAATAAATGCACAAAATTGGATTATAGAATGTCAAGATGCCCTAGGAAATAAGCAGCAAGTACATTATAAAGGAGCTTTAAGAAAATTCAGCAACCCAATAAAATTACTCATAAAGTTAAATGACAGCAAATACAACACAAATGTTTGAACTGGTCCTAATTCATGTCAGAATGAAAACCATGATGGGTTATCCAGGCCTATGCTAGACTAGCCATTAAAGCTCAAGAAAACGTCTTGAAACTACATTGAGGAATTCTTTGAAATCCTTAGGTCAGTGGTCACTGATCAAGAAAGGTACAAAATATGCTAGCACAGATTAACAAAGGGAGTTAGAGTAAACCAGAAAGCATTACTGTCTTTATCTTAAACTGTTGTGGGTTTACATCTGGCGGATTTGTTCACCCCATTGTGACAAGAATTAGAGGTAAGAATTGCTTCTATCTGAAGTGGTATTAAATAGCGTTTTATATTGGAAAAAGACAAATGCTGATGTTTACCAGAAGTCTGTAGAAGCAAAAAGTTTGAAGAGAAAGTAAATAAGGAATGACTGCTTATCTCTTTAATACAAACACAAATTCAAACGAAGAAATTATCAAGATAAAAAGTATAAAGAAGAAAATAGTATTTCACATAATGCACCATAATATTTCTAAAATATTTTTTGTAAATGTCTTGAAAGATCTTAAAAGGAATGAATCTAATGCTGTTTGCTTTCTTTGCGTTTTGTTGCTTTGTTTTAAACATTTATCTCTCTTCTCCAGAACCAAAACTATTAGTCAACCTTGTAGAGAGAGAGAGAGAATATATTGGAAGAGGGAGGTCTAGTCAGATCTAAATAGAGCAATACTTATGCTCACAAAGTAAACATATTCTTAACATTCTTAGTATAACTTTTTAAAATTACTAAGGTCTTTACTGAGGTAGAGAGAATTCTTTCCTTCTCTCACATAGTTATCATTTAATCCCAGGAATAATCTTGATCAGTGTAAGGTTGTTAGGATAATCCATTTTTTTCACTTATGCCTGCTATTTTAAAGAAAAGTATAAAATAAAATAAAAATGTGTCTATGATATGAGATTTAATAGGAACCAGTAGACTTCAAGGCTCATGATTTTTGTCTGTCTTGGAACAGCTGTTGACATCTTTGTTGGTATTACTCTTTGCCTCAAGATTGTTTGTTTAAGACTATAATACTACATCATCAACAAGTGTCTACGTTGTATTAACCAATTTAATTTTGGCAGAACAAAAGATAACTTATTTATTACATTGTGTTTTTAAAAGAAAGCTTTCAACTTTTCGGAAATTACAAAGAGAAAAAGAGACTGCCCCTGCAAAAATTGTATCTGATTGTATCTAATTTCAACTCATTCTATGGAAGTAAATGCAAGCTGAATTTTCTCAGTACATCTCAGGAAGGTTCGTATAGAATTTCTGTGTAAAGGCGCTTGTCATACTTACCCTCCACAATCACATAAAAACTTTTAATCAAAATAGATACCAAGGACATCAATTTGAAATAAAGCTTGCAGAGGTAAGTAGCTCTTATTTCCTTATCTTTGAAATAATACTTTTACCAAGTGCTGAGAAAAATCCATACTTATGAATCCTCATATCTCTTAGCTATTCAGTGTTTATATAAAATAGCTCCTATGCCTTCAGTGAAATTGTCTATAGTTTTAATGAGTGCAGAAGGAGACTGTAAGTCCTCTAACTAGCATTTGCCCCAAATCCAATTTTTTCTGTATCTTTCAATTATTTTGAACAATAAATACAGAGAAAATATTACTATTCTAGTCTTAGTCTTCCTAGTTTATTGCCTCTCTTTTGTGAGTTAAAATTTCATGGAACTATATCTGAAATGCATAAAATAAGACAAAATCTCTGAAATAATTGTATATTTTAAAAAAACACCTAAGGCTGATATGCTACGTTGCTTGATCATGTGTCTTTGCTTATATTAAAATCCAAACACAACCATATCATACACCTCAGTAAGTAAAGGTTTGAAACAAGAACCTAAACTATTCTTACACAAGGTAAATTTTGAGTAACAGAAATTTGATGGAAATGCAGGACTAACTTCTGTGTCAGGATGAACTTCCTTTAAAATATTTGGTTTATTTTTGAGTTTCTTTCAATTTTTCCCCTGTAATGGTGTAGGTAAATAAAGCACTCATAAATAGAAAATCTGTTTGTTTTTCATATTTATATTTTCACATGTGGTGTTTGATACAATACAAGTAGTTTTACATGACATAATTAAGTGTTGTGAAAAATATAATGCTGGTTTCTAGTTGCAACTAGATAGTGTGAATGAACAAGTTCAGCTTTTGGAGATAATTTAGCTACGCTAGAGCATTATTGTACACTTCAGCTAATAGACATTGCTTCTTTAACTATGCTACTTTTATTATTCATTATATGAACTAGGTCACCTGGAGCTACTCTAGGCCTCTTCTATGACACTTCATTTTGCTGCAAAGATATGTTGGGTGGTATTCTGACCAAGTGCATATAACTACAGTGTATATTAATCGTCAAAGCCTCTTTCCCATCAATGGAGAAAAACAGCTACTTGTATGAGACAATTCATCTTGCCATAAAATAGATGCCTAAAATGAGCCAGATGTATAGCACTCCAAAAGAGACTATTTCTGTCAACTGACAAACTGACAGTCACTAATGAAGTCTAGAGATAATGGTGTAAATGTAATACTACATTGTGTACTGCAAAGTTGGTGGTGTGTCCCACTGATACTGGGTGGGAAATTTCATAGTGCTGAGAACTTGTTTTGCACTGGAAACACTTAAAACAGATATTTAATTTAATTACCTAAATGATCCTGTTCACTGTTAAAGGGCTGCTCATTTTCTTAAAACTGTAGACCTGAATGAGCAATCCAAGGCACTTTTATAAATACATCCCTTTTAGTATTTGCAGCACTGAATCAAACTACTCATAAATGGTGAATGTCACTTTGCGACAAAAGGTAAAAGTGAAAAACAGGCCGATCTCATTCATGTACTGATGTCAAAGATGAATTAATTCTTAGTTACCTACTTCATAATAGCTGTATCCTGACATGAAAAACCTGATTTGACCTTTGGAATTTCTGAATGCACACCTTATCTTGTTGTCAAGTGTTTACAGAGACATGACTAACAAAGAAAGCAGCTACCAGTATTTGAAATCACGAATGAACAGATTACCAATGAAATAAATATGAAAGGCCAGTCTCCAATTACTTTGGGGAAAAATATTGGAATTCCATATTTGAAGACATATTACACATGAGCTGATCCGGAAACTGAATGTGTGAATTCACAGACTGGAAAAAAGAAGTAGGAAATTGAAAATAAATTATTATTCAAAGCAAGAAGAAAGAAAGCATACTAAAACAAAAACAGTGACTAGAGATTCAGTGATGACAAAGGATACCATCGTGGCCTGGAACACTTTGTTTTCTGAAATGTGTAATAGAATAACAGCTTGCAATTTTTTTTACATTGTCTTCCCATTTAAAATTCCAAAGAGAAATATCAAATGAATTAAGTGTTATGATTACAATCTTCTACTTAAAGAACAGGTACAGCATATGTCATGCTTTAACACTAGTCAGCAATGCAGTATCACACATATACTCATATGCTTGCCCTCCCCACCTCTTCCAATGAGATGAGGAGGAAAACTGGAAGAAGGTAAAACCCACTGATTGAGATAAGAACAGTTTCATAATTGAAATAAAGTAAAACATGATCATAACAACAATAATAATAGGAAAAAGAGAGGGAGGAATAAACTCCAGGAAACAGAAGTGGTGCACAATTGCTCGGTACCCAATGCCCAGCCAGTCCCTGAGCAGCAATCAGCATCTCCAGGCCAACTCTCCCCAGTTCATATACTGAGCATGACATGCTGTAGTAGGGAATAGTCATCTCTTTGGCTAGTTCAGGACAGCTGTCCAGACTCTGCTCCCACCCAGCTTCTTGTGCCCCTCCTCACTGGCAGAGCATGAGAGACTGAAAAGTCCTTGATCAGGGTAAGTGCTACTTAGCTACAACTAAAAAACATTGCTGTGTTATCAACATTGTTCTCAGACTAAATCAAAACACAGCCCTGCACCAGCCACTGGAGAGAAAATTAACTCTTTCCCAGCCAACACCAGAACAGAATAGAAAAAGATGAGCCTAATGATTGGTGTTCTTCAGATGAAGTGTTGCACTCTTGTGCTAGAGCTCAAAGGGGCATTTAATGAATGTGATTACTTCCTTCACAATGCTGCAGCTATTTTTTCCCAGGGAAAATATTTTCATGCCTCACAATCTTTTTATATAAATAAATGTTCATTTTAAAATAAAGATATATGACCTAGAAATAAACAGAACAGTTTAACCCTAATTCTACAAGATGAGGTACATCCACGTCTCCCATATAGGTCTGTGGGAATTACAATGAATGCTCAGTGATTCAAGAAGCAGGTTTCTATAACCTGTCAATATTGAAACAAATGAGAAAGCAAAGGCTGAATTTGTCAATTAATTTTTCATTCTTACCCATATTTACACGCAGCACAAGTGCCTTATTTCATCAGTCTTGTTTGAAAATGTTATTAACCCTAGAGGCAAATGGAAGGAAACAGGTTTTACTCTGTGTCACTGCTGGGATGCTGCAGTATCTTGAATATAATCAAGGTCAAGTGTGTGTGAAGGCTAGTTAATGTTCAATGTGCATATTACTGTGTTAAAATCTCTTTACATTGCAAGGCAAAAACTGATAAAATATTTTGAGACACCTTTCTAAGCTTGTTTAAGTTTTAACTTGACACCAACTTTCTTGCATGTATGAATTAATGACGACTTAATTATCCCTATTACTGTACTGAGTTTGTTAATTGCTTGATGCACATTCGCAGATAAGCATCACCTGAAGCATACATAGCTGTTCAGGCTTTCATACCAGCTCCTATTCAATTAGCAGTGACCAGTATTTTGGAAGCAGTGTCAGCGTTGAACTGCAGAAAGCTAGCTTACCTTTAATTGTTTAGGGGGTTTATTTGTTTGTTTGTTATTTATTTGACCAAAAGAAAGGAACAACATAATTTAATTCTCAGCTTCAGTTGAAGGTAGTAAAATGATTTATGAAGCTTCTTTCCCTTTAAATCCAATATGCCCAGTATAACAAGTTCAGTATTATTTTGGGGTCTGTGTTTAAGCAGTTTGTGATGATGAAATTTGGTGAACCAGCAGCAAAAAGAATCAGGAAAGACTCCATATCCGATGCTAACATTATACATATCAGTTTGTGGATTTCCTGATTTCACTGCCAACTATTTAATATAACCATCCTGCTTTTAATGGGCATTAGACCTAAATCCTCATATCAATTTGCACCATATTTCTCAAGTGTGACATATCACAGTCACAGTTTCATTAAGAGATCGGGAAACTTTGCAGTTCCAGAAAAGAACTTTAACTGAGTTTGTTTTAGAGCTTGATACAAAGCCTGAGGCTGAAGTTGGTAGAATAATTTCCCTCAGACAATGTTTCTGCCTCCAGAACAGTTTAGTATTTAAGCAGAAATAAGTTCAGTCTCACAAATTTTGAATGCAAGTATTATTTATAGTAGCTTAATATCTTAGATGACAATGAACATTATTCTTATAGTGTTTGCTGTATTAGAATAAACTTTACTTGGACAACAGTGTAATTTTCAGAGTTGGTATATACGTTTAATAGATTTCAATTGGAAATTCTCAAATACCCTTCCACCCTCCAGATTCATATCCTCTAGTAAACATTTAAAAATCTTGAAAAAAGAAGGAAGACTAAATCAAGTTCTAGGGAACATTTTCTAATTTCTAACAGAAAAGACTGCAAATTTGATCCATATCTTCAGGTAGTACTGTTTCTTATTCTCAATACTTCAAATGCTAGCATTATTGAATGTGTTTAAATAATGGTAGTTGACAACATCTCTGCAAGAAGTATTTTAAAGGTTTTTGCAATTCAATTACTATTGGATGCTTAAAGTTCTATTTTTTAAAGTTCTATTTTTTAAAGTTTGATTTATAAATCAGTAAAGCACTTCTGAATGTCATCTCCATAATGAAAAAAAAAAAACAACTTACTACTCTGTTATAAACAGATGACTGAAACCAATTTAAAAACAAAAACTATTTTAATTAGGCTGAGAAGCAATAAGCAAAGCCAGCGCTGGGTGCGCGCGCAGAG
>WYDI02010491.1:32238-63801 GCA_009867235.2 Psittacus erithacus | reverse complement strand
TGTCCGGTTTAATTTGTATAGGCAATTGTGTAAGCGATTACGGTTATCTTCTCTTTTGTTGTCTAACCTTTACATTAAGCTTAACACAAATCATAATAAACAATACTATAGTTCCTAGTTTCTCACATTTAGTCTCCTCAGTATTCAAACCATCTCTGTGAGTAGGTGCAAAGGGAACTCTTAAACAAGGTGTTCCTCCATTGCCCTTGATTTGGTAAGCCTTCTGAGAGCACAGCCATTGTGAATCAACTCCAAAATAAAAGAACAGTCACTGCTTTCTCTATTTCACCAAGCTGTATAGGCTTCCCTGGGGTTGGCAGGAGGGATTAGAGAGCAAAACAAAGTGGCTTATGGTGAGGCTTTCTTGAAATCCTTGGTAGGAATATCTGAGGATGACCTGCACCAGAGGGAAAGTAATTACAGTTTTATAGCAGCAGCTGGGGCATGTGCATGGCAGGAAGGTCCTGCATGCCAGGCACTGCTCCAAATGCTGCTCATGAACTTGAAATTTAACAGTTACAGAATAAAAATACAAAGTGATTCCTGAAGCAGTCTCAGGCACCAGGCCTTGCTCCAGAGGCGGAACACTCATTCAAGAGTGATTCAACACCAGGGTAGAACCATACATCCTTTGTCCAAACGAAGCTTTATTATCATGCAAGGCATAAAGCAGAGCAGCTTTAGCAGGTAAAGCCCTGCTCATCAGTTGTAAGCTCATCTCTGATTTGGGGACCTGGCTTAGGCTGGTGCCAGGTTCGTGTTGTTCACTGACTCTATTTATTTTTAATGAGATCAGATTTGAGCTGAGAGGGGGAAAAGAGAAGAGTTTCACAGAAATCCAGAGCCCTGCTCTCAGGCCAAATGATTTGTGCTCAAGAGCTTCCCCAAGCTCTTCAGCATCAGCTCAGCCCTGGCAGACACCTGACAAACCCCTGCCAACAAAGCTTAGAGTAAACAAAGGTGATGTGTGACACCTTAAATATTGCTAATGAACATCAGGTGTTTGCAGGGGAAAATGGCTCCTCGACTTAGATATGGTAATTATTTTAAAGATCTATTTAGCATTTAGATTGCTTAAGGGAGAAAGAGCTTGGAGCTCTTGATTGCCTTGAAAAATGCTTCATTATTAAGTGGGTCTCTTTGAACACTGCTTTCACCTACTCAGACAGAAAGCAGAGGTGACACTTCAGCTTGGGATAGTTAGAGGGGCTGTGACATCATTTGGTTGTACTTGTCAACTGCATTATAACAGGCAGCCTTTACTTAAAAAACCCACACCAAACTTTGCACAAGGGCACTTAAGAGAGTTAAAATACAAATACTGGAAACATGCTGCAGCGAAGCCTTGAGAGGAGCCGTGCAAGACCCAGCCTAAACATTCACACTCCAAAGTTTAACCCCAAGCAGAAGACCTTTTGGTATGCTTAGACTTAGCTATATCTGTTGCATCTTCAATGCTCGTTTTTAGCAACAGATATTTATGGCTGCAGCATCATTATCAGGCTGAGTGTTTTAGTCTAAACAAAACTCTTGGAGGTGAAGGCTTCTATGAAAATCCCAGATATGGCAGGAGGTAAAAGCTATTGCTGAGCGAGAGACAGAACTCTCCCGTGGCAGCTAAATCTCTCAGCTCACAGCCAGGCTGCCCTGTGCTAGCCTGTGCCAGTAAGCCTGGTTTGATGGTTTAAAACTATTCAGGGCTGGCCAAAAGGACAAAGCAGCCTGCAAGCCTAACACGTCAAGCTGAGCAAATCCAGCAATTTGGAATCAAGTCTCTGCTACGATTTGCTACTTTTGTTCAAAAATCTGAGAGATTACATAGAGAAAAATTACTTCTGCCTCAAAGAGGTCCCTCCATGCCCGAGCTGCTGAAACACTGTTTGCATGCTTCCCGCACTGCAGCATGTTCAACGGCAAAGGCAGTCCAGATGTTGTTTTAAAGACCACATAGTCAACTCTTTGTCTACACAGCAGCTGTCATTAAGCTGATTTTAGTGGGAAGACTTTTCAGCGTATTGAGCAGTGTTGCAGATGAACAACCCAGGATAGGTAGGGTTTTTCAAAGGGGAAGAGAGGTGATGCTGGACACCAAGGGAGGACCTGTACAGAGCATCCCCTGAACACTGCCAGTGCAGAAGGTAGAACAGCTTCAAGCATTAGCTGTATTTCTCTCCATCCTTGTAGCCACTTCAAGATTCAAGTGTTATATTACCAGTTTCCCTGTGTCAATTGCTGAAGGAAAACCAAGCAGGATAAGCATTGGGTTCCCTAGGGAAACCCTCAGTCTCACTTGCCTTGGGCCAGCTTTCTACCGCTCCTTCTGCCACAAAGCTAGCGACTGCTGACTGGCAGTGTTCTCCCAGCCACTTGCATTTCTTAAAGCCAACAGTGTTAAAATAATGGTTGATCTTAAAGGTCTTGTCCAACCTAGTTGATCCTATGAGTCTATGAAAATGCACAGCAAAAAATCTAATGCAAGCAGGAACAATGATTTAGACTGAGACTGTTTCCCAAATCTGACAAGCATATGCACTAATGAATAACCCCCCCACAACCCTGCAAAAAGAGAAGAAAAAATGCAGCAGTGAGGAGAAAGCCAACCATTGATGTTTGCTGAGAAAAATATTTATCTATTCTGTCTCCTCACCTGTAAAATCTGTTTTAAGACCACAAAGGAGAAAAGCAGCTGTAAGTGAAGATGATGTCAAAACACTCCAAGACTAAATAGAGCAAGAATTTCACCCTTGTATTCCTGCCTGGCTGGGCAGGCAAGGCAGGATGTGTAGGTGCACACACCAGATGCAGGGTAGTCACTGCTGTAGTCAGCACAGAGAGGGGATCAGCATGGACAAACTGCCCCAGCAGTGGCACAGTGGTCCAGGCAGCTTGTGTAGCCCACCCTGACCAAGCTGCAGGCAGCACCAGCTGCATTGCGAGTGCTGTGCCAGAGGGAGGCTTTGCTTTTCTCATACTCTGCTGTGAGCGCAGCAAACTCAGAGATTGATCAAACAAAGAAAAAACCCAACAAAGAATTAAACAACTTGCAGGAGAAAATCGATTAGAAAACACCAATAATAAAAATGTTTCCTCTTTGCCATGGGGAAGTGTTTTCTAAAGTGGCTGAATTAAAGTTCACTTCATGTGGCAGCCAGATGGAACCGTTCCCAGTTTGGAGAAGGGAAGGGAGTACTGGGAGCTGATGTGACCATTCTGCAGTCACTGAGAATCAGAGCTCACAGCAAAACACATCCTTTTTGCTCTGTCCCTTGAAAGGCCAAGTCAAAACTCAGAATTAACTGTCCTCATTATGTGTTCTCCACTGAATTTCCAGCTCTTGTGTTTTTAAAAGGGAAGGAATCACTGCAATGAGGGATGGAAAAGACCTTCTAGTTCAGGCATGGCCAGCCTTTGACAGTCTGTTCCATGAAGGTGGGTGCAACGGGGTCCAACGCCCCACGTTCTGCTGCAGCCTGGGACACAGACACCTGCATATAAGTGCAGCCCTGCTGCTGGCTACGTAATGTCTCTCCAGTGGGAGCCAAGCTTGGAAGTCCCAGCCTGAGCACTGGTCTTCCAGGTTCCGCTGGCTGCCCAGCACAGGCTAAGCTGTTCCCTGAAATAGGAGAGGGATAGCTTGCAGAAGGGCTGAGGGCGGCAGGGATTGGAAACAAGAGGCAGGTCTACGCTGCCCTCAGAGCCTGACACCCAATCTTCTTGTCCTAGAAACACCCAGCCACCACAGGAAGACTCTTATTCCTTTCACACCCTTTCTTCTGTACCCTGTTGTTTTGCTACTGATGGGGCTGAAGGGCACCCATCAGCCATCTTCCCATTCTTTCTACTCTGGAAACTATGGCCACATTCGAGTGCCCTCATACCTATTTTGGCATTTCCCCTTCCACTGCTTTTCTGCTTGCCACAGCACTGGGAACAGCACTGCTTCTCTTTAGCAAAGGCAAAATGCCAACCGTCACCTTCAAAATATACCAGCATTGACATGAATTCTGATTTGCCCTAATTATATGTTCAGAGGACTGGGAAACAAGGTGTTTTCATGGGTAAAGAATTTCACACAAACATTGATGAACTGCAAAAAGAATTTTCAAATAATGTTTCAAATAGCCTTTTCAAATAAGCTGTTTTCTCTACTTTGTATTCAGCTGCCCCACTTCTTTGAAACCTTTGTGGTCACTTCCAAAATCCAGCTGTACTGCAAGGCCAGTTCTTGTCACCCAGCTGCTGAAGGGAAACCAACAGCAAACAGCAGCATGTCTACAGGTTAAAACTAAATAACCATCAGGAGACCCCATGGCAGTCCCACAGGGCAGTGACACAACATGCCAGGACACAAAGTGAAGACTGATCTTGAGAGCTGGGGTGAAGCCTGCAAGAGCTCACGACTACCCCACGCTTACAGGAAGCTGCTACAGAGAAGGCGATACTGAGATCCACCCATCAGCTGAGACTGAGGCAGGGAGAAGGCGAAACATCTCTGGGCTCTGACCAGGAAATTCAGGGAGAAGAGCCCTTGGAAGGAGAAAGTTCAGACATATCAGGACCCATGGGTAGCTTTTTGGGTCAGTGACCCTGCATAGTTCAGTTCATGCTCATGAATTTGAGCATCCCCCAGGCACTGGCCAGCTCATCACCCAGCGCACACTGTTACTACTGATAAGTGCAGCCCCACTGCAGGCAGTGGTAAAGAGCATTGCTGTACTAGTTTCCATGGAAATCAAAACCAGAGAAGCTGGTTTCTACCAAAAACTCATTAAAACACAATTTTGTCCCAAGTAGATTATTTTATGTTTGTTCTCATTCTTCTTACTTCACCATGCAGTACAGATGAAGCTGGCTTTATTTTAATGACTCACACTTCTGAAGCACAAGTTTCATTAACAATGTCAAGCAGAGGCTGCTATCTCCATTTCTCCATTTGGATGGGCTGTCCCTGACTCAGAAATAGGCCAGTCTGAACACTTTCCTAGTGTCATTTCCAGCACAGAAATACCACCTTGTTTTTGCCTGGTTTTAATTACTGGTCAGTCACTGGTGATATTTAAGCAGCGTTTCTCAAACAGATGCAGAACAACCCAAAAAGCAAAAGGTTGCTCATCTCCCATTGCCCAGCAGCCCTTTTGGAACACTGTGCAGCACAGAAGCGTTTCTGACAGAGCTCTGGACTGTATCACAGGTGCTTGCAAAACACCTTACAGAAAGCAAGCCCTAGAACTGTGGATGACAACCTCTCTACCTAGCACCTGAGTGGTAGAGGGGCAATACCTCCTGCCCACAAATGGGTACGGAGAAGCAGAGCCAGAAGCTCAGCATGCTGCAACACCCCAATTATTTTCACAGGGCAGCACACTGCTGAGGTTTTTGCAGCGTAGCAAAATAAACACTGGAACCAAGATTTGTTTTAGGTATACCTAAGCATCTGATTTCAACATTTGCAGTTCTCCAGGGCTTCTTTGCTTCTGCTGAAAATGCTCACAGGTCACAACAAAGGAATGAATCTCAGGACCCATAAGAGGGAAGGATACAGGAGCTATTCAGCTGTGTTGGCCAAGCAGTATGAGACCAAAAAGAGAAAGGATGTAAGACATACATTAGGAGGCTTGCCAGAGGGAAGAGCAGCAGTCAGGTTTCCAGGCGCTTCTGCAATTAGCATGTACTTTTAAAATGCTGACAAGGTCACATCAGAGGGATTGGAGACACCAGCCTCCACACACCCTGCAGTTCAACAGCAGAGGGCTTTGAGAATGGAGACACTTGCATAAAGTCTCCATATCAAGCAAGTTCCTTTTAACAGACTGCAGAAAAAGGAGATCTCAGATCTCCAAGCACCTAACTTTATTACTGTGTGTAGTCTGGAGAACATCTCTGTTTCTTGGAGAATAACCTGCTTTGTGATTGCTGAAACGAACTATTTGAGTATTAAAAAAAACCCGACAGCAACACAAACCAAACAAAACCAACAAACCCCACCCCCAAAAAAACCCAAACAACCAACCAAAAAAAAACCAACACCCAAGCAATAAACCTAAACACAACAACCAAACATAACAAATCCAAACAGCACTTCATTTGCCTTTAAAGAGAAAGCATTTACTGAATTTGACCCAACTGAGTGACTGCTGTGTATGTAGTGCTTCTATAGCTTTAACCTACTGCAAAGAAATTATTCCCCTATAATTCCCCCCACACTTGGCTCTAGTCCAGTTTGATGCAACTATTTCTTCTCCAAACTCTTCTACCTCATTCACATGCCAGATCACTGCATGCCTGACCCTATCCTTCTCAGAGGGTAACCCATCTCTCACTCACTTCTCCTTCAACCCCAGCCCCCTCAGTTTGGCTCTTCACAAGAGCAGTATTTTATTTTCCTAGACAGGACTAGTTAAAGTCTTCCCACCCATCTTTACAGCCTGAGAAACCTCCTGGTTCCTGTGGCACTTTGGTGATCATCACTCAGGGTATGCATGGCAGGACTTCAGAGACACAGCCCAGCTGATGCCCCGCTACAGAAGCAGCACTAAGACAGAAAGCCCCATCTCTTGTCTTTTTTATCAAGTTCCCACAGCACTCCAACATCAGACATATTACCAGGCAGCATGGGGAAGCACTGGCTCCCTCCACACTCCATAACTTCCAATGCACCTTCAGCCTCCTTCCCCGGACAAAGGCTCTGACACAACTGTAGAGGCAGATCCAGCTGATCCCTGTTTGAAAAAGCCTCTGGGGTGAACTAAGGCAATTAAGCCCTGGTTCTAAACTCAAAGCCTCCACACTGACACTGCTGGCTGGGCTTTTTTTATTAATAAAGTGAGATTAGGAAGGTTTACCAGCCTACATGGGGAGTCACAGTATTCAAGGCTTAGCAATGCCTGTGCTAGGGGGCATCTGTGGGTGGTGATGCTTCCCTGCCCTCAAGCTAGAGGCAGAAGACAGACCTTTGGGAGGCTTAGTAAGGAATAGGCAGCCTTACTAATCTTTTCCTATAGCCTAAGGAAAAGATTAAGGAGGGAGTAACAGGAAGAATTAATTCCCCCCACCTCCAGCTATTTCTTTCAGCATGTAAAAGCCAGTTCATTAACTGCTCTTAACTTTTACTAGAAAGGATACTTGCCTGCATAGCCAGAGGAAGAGAACTTTCTCACTGGTTTCACCTGATACACCACTGTATCCTGGAAATAGCTCTGCCAGTTCCTGCAGTATCACTCTAGAAGCACTCAGAAACCCATGCTAAGAACTGTGGCATGCGTGTCTGGGGACACAAACCAAGTGAGACACAGAGGCAGGGACCAGGCAAGAAAGGGTGGAGGGTTTTTTTCTGATGGGAAGTAAGGGGGGATAAAAACAGGCTGAAACACTTGTTTCAAAGTGGATTTTATTCCAGGCATTAAACAGATTCTGGTACATGCTGTCTTCAAGAAAAGGGAAAACAAATCTGGGCTCCACATAAATTACATCTGGCAAAGTGTAACTTACAACTGAGCAGGGAAAATAAACCCTTTGGAATTGATTTCTGTACAACAGCAATTTCAGCTCCTCTTAAATAAACCCGCATTGGTTCACAGCACATGAAATTACATTGGATGATCTGATACAACAACAGCTCTTTTGAGAGGTGTTAACAATGCAAATGCTCTGTCTTGACAGTCTGGGGGGCTGTTTAAAGTAAACAGGAAAACAAGGGTGAGCAGCTGTTTGTTCTGACTTAAAGAAATAAATCACTGGGCCAGACCTGAGGGCTCAGTCATTTTGCTTTCAAAAAACCCAACAGAATCCTTTTCTAAAACATGGCACTGCATGGACCTTGGGGAAAAAAGCACAGATAACTTTGTTCCTCTTTTCCTTCAGAGCAAGGGAAACGGAAAATATACCAATATTGATTTTGGACAAGACTTTATGTATTCTGAGGAGAAGTTTAGCTTGCCCACATTTGAAAGCAGCCTTTTGTAATCCACCACCTCTTTAGCAATTGCTAAAAAGCTATTAGAAACCAATGGCTACCACATGATGTGGGGCAAGGTCAAGGGTCTGCATTGAGCCTACAGGAGTGTCCTGTGAGCAGTGGTTTAGATGACAAACAAGTAAACTGTGTAGAGGTGACCTCAGGAGAACATGTCCAAAACCAGGAAGAGTTACGGCTCTGGTAGCCCCTAACTCTGGGAGCAATACAAGTTACTGACATCTAGCACATGCCCACCTTTCCCTTTTCATCCCGAAGCCAGGACACCTGAAGAAGGACAGTGTCCAATCTTTAGCTGCCCCTGCTCACAGCCCCAGATAATGCCAGTTCACACTCTGTCAGGTGGTGAGGAGTAGGAAGAGAGGCACAAAGCAACACAGCTAGTCTGGGTACCTCTGCTCTAGGAGCCATCAGTAGCCTCCAACATTGGAGCTAAGCACAAAGTCAAGGGCAGTAGCCAGTGTGCTGACAAGAGCCCTTTGAACAGGGGGTGGCCCAGAGCTTGGAAACTGTATGTAAGCAGAGCTTCTGTGGTCTGCAGCATCAGGAGAATTGCTTGTAGAGGAGCTGGGTCCTAGTCCCAGTATGGTTATGAAGAAGAAACTGCAGAAAAGCTGCACACACAGAATGGGAGCAAGGAGGATGGAAGCAGTACCTGGTGGAGGAGTGAATATACTGTTAGCTGCAACCCTTGAGCTGCTGGAGAGTGAAACGGGGGAAGCTCAGATGGTCCACTTAGGATGAATTTTATAGAGAGCTTTAGTACAGTACCTGCTCAATGGCCTTTCATCTGTATTTGCATTAATTTTTTTCAAGCCAGGTATGTGAGAACTTCACTGTCTCTGTCTCCTAATGCCTAATGATGCTGTTTTGGAAGTAGTGTCTCCTTCATATTCTTGTTTAAGAAAGCAATTTCTAGTAGGATGGCATCTCTCTCCACTGATGGGTCTTGTCTGTTCTGTCCCCTTTCTATTCATAGATTATTTCCTTTTCTTCTCAACTCTTTCCTGGCTGTAGTGAGTAAGGCCCAAAGCACCTCTATACAGGGAAAGAGAACTTTCTGCAGAGCTGATGCCCCCATTCCCACACAGAAATGCAGCTGCACAATGCAGTAAGCTTGGGACCAGAGGGAGCTGCCTCCTGAGCTTTCACAGTGCAGGCAGTTCATTCATCTGGTTAATCGGTGTCAAGATGGTGAGCTGATGTCAAAGCGAAGGGGGAAACAGGAAAAAAGCCCTGGCCACATGTCTCATTTATTTTTTTAAATAAAAGAACTGAGAACAGAAAACTAATTGTCCAGTTCTCACACAAGCACTTCTGAGCACATACAACATATGAAGAACAGTATCTGTTCTTTTGTCAACTGTTGGGGCTAATGCCAAGCTAGGAGAAAGAATTATAAAGGCATACAAATATGATCAAAAGCAGCCAACTTTTCAGAATCCAAATGAATATCCTGGTTTTTCTACACCAGATCAGAAAGGATACAGGCAAGCAATTGCCTACTAAAGGTCTCCCTGCTATCTGGTTCCCTGCCAGGTTCTTGGAGAGGAAGGTTGGTTTACAAAACCTAGCTCCAAGAAGAAAATTTAACAGATCTTGTAGGAAAAGGTGAAGTTGTGGGGATTCTTTTATTGGAACAGGTAAAGCTCCTCTGGCAGGTCTGAAAATCCACACTCAGCTACAGCTGACTGGTAACTGGGAGCAGGACTGGGATGCTAGCTAGAGACACCAGTTGTCTTTGGTATTTCCAGAACACAAAGGAGAGATCTCTTGGGCAGGCCTATGCTGCAGAAGAATTTGTGCAGGGGGCATTTTCAGCTTCACCAACTAACCCGACTATAGTTCCCATTGGAAGGAGACCTGGGTGTTCCAAATTGAGCAGCCCCAGGCCTATTCACCTCCTCTTTCTCAGAGAGAGAGTGAAAAAAGAGAGGGATTGGGTGGCTTGCCATGCTGGGCTCTGTTCTATGCAGAGCTGGAGAGCTAGTGAGGAGGCTGTGCTCCTGCCCTGACAGCAGCAGGATGCCTGCAAATGACCTCGAGGCTGTCCCTTCTGCCTCATGCAGTGGGGAGCAGGGTGAGCTCTTGCCATAGGCCTGAGCCAAGCTCAATGGCACTGCCAGTGAGTGCTGCACACAGAGCTCTGTGCATCTCCTTCAGCGTGGTTTGTACAGGCAGTGTACGTTAGCAACAGGGGAAGCAGCTAGAGACCAGTCCCAACTTCCCTGGCATCTGACAGTGTCAGCACGCATCTCTGACCAGCTCTGCAGGAATGTGATACCCAGAACACAGGTCCAGCAGGCTGCCTGCAGGTTTGGATAACTCATGGAGGAAGGGCTGGCCTTCCACTTGTGAAAGAATGGAAGCAAGTATTGTTTGTTTATAACATATTCAACAGGGAATAGTCCCCAAAACAATCCCCTGTTATTATGCTGCTAAAACAGATCGTCCCTTTCCCAGCTCTCGTCAGCATTATGCCAACCTCAGCTCATTAGGCTGAAAGCACCTACTACAGGCAGAGGAAGGAACAGACCCCCCACAAAGAGGTTAGAAACATGCCCCCAGGGTATGCTAGTTCCTCCTCAGCCCTCCACTTACCATCATGGCTCTTCTGGCCAGCCCTCACTGAGAGATACACATGCACAAATGATACACAATGTTAGAGCAAAAAGCCAGGGAAGCCAAAGGGGTACTGATGTTTGTACAAGCATTGTCTAATCTGTTGGACTGAAAGTCATGGACTCTGCATGCGGAGGAAGGAATGGATGGGGAGAGCTGCAAGGCAGTTCTGGTCACTTCGAGTGTTTGGCTGGGTTCTTCTCCCTTTCTGGGCACAGCTGTGCATGGACATCAGCTACAAAGGAGAACTTAAGACAACAGATGGGAAGATTTCAACAACTCTCCTCATCCCTCTCATTCCCAGCTTCTCTGAAAAGCTCAGAAACAACAAGTACTCAGCTGAAATGGTGGTTTGCTGATGGGCACAATGAAAACATTTAGGGTCAGACATACAAAATCATTCCTCCCTTCCTGATCCCTCTCTGTTCCCAAAGTCTCATGCACAAAGACAAAAGGAGATCTCTGTGCTACCATCATGTTGCTTGTAGCAGCTCCCACTGTTGGCCAGGTACACCTGCTTGGCAAGGGTTGGTCACCACTCTCCCAGTCTGGTTTTCCAGGCAGAGACCACTGACAAAGTGTTGAATGAAACTGCCTTTCATCTTCCACTTCTGAAAGAAGACAGAGAAGAAACATGCTGTTACTTCAATTTCACCACAGAACTGTACCTCCAAGCAGCAGGACAAAGGCTGAGCATTAACCTCAGGTAAATCCCAGCAACTGGGGGGACTGAAAATCTGGGTATAGGCAGCATCTCTACAGCAGTGGTTTCCTGTATTAACCACACAGGGAGTTTGAGTTTAGATGAATTATAGGGCTAGATATTCAGAAGCATCTAGAAGGCAAACAACACAAAAATCAGCAAGTAGAGGCATTTTCAAAAGCATCTAAGATCCACAGTTTCCCTGCCATTCTTTGTCCTGCATCTCTAGGCACCCAGATACCTGTCAAAACCTAAAATCCTTCTGTGATTTCTTTCCAAACCATAGAAAGCAAAGCATTGAAAGCTCATCCAACATGAAAAGCAATCTATCCACAGAAAGCAAAAATCACACTTCTTGTTGCTTGACTAAATTGTATCTATTTCTCCTCCATGTCACCTCATCTCTCAAGTCAAGATTTTTATCAGCCCTACCCTGAAAGCTCTTCATAGCTCTGTACTCTTTTTAGCTGGCTCTCTTTCATAATCTTATCTGCCCTGCCAACATTTCAGTTTATAACTGTCCATTTGACAGCTTTTCTGAACACAGTGCTCTGCTTTCTGCAGTACTGTCCTCTGGGTCTGCTCCTTTCAGAACATATCCACCTGGTTCCACATGCAACCCTTTCCTGAAGGTCCACTTTGGTCATGCTGCTTTCTAGGACAAAACATATGTCCAAACCTTGAATTGCAAATTCTGCTGGGAAAGGGCTGTAGCTTCCTTCCCTGCTGGAAAGAACTTGGACCACTGTGGCTGACAGTGAAGAGAAAAAAAGCAGAAATGAATCTGTAGACTTGGGATCTCCCAGGTGAGGCTAGGCCATTTCACTCCAGTGGGGCCAAGATCAGTAGGTCATTGGATTGAGTGTTCCAGGCTCCAGAGATTTTCCCATCTCTCTTTCCAGTCACACGGATGACTCAGCGAGGATCAAGGTCTGGGCCCTCAGTCAGTAAACAGCTTAGGAATATTATGAAGATGTTTTGGCTAACCCATGGAACTGATTAAGAAAAAGAAAGAGCTTGACAACACTGATGTACCTCAAGGCTGTTGAAGAAATTATACACAAGGGGGGGTGGGGGGAAATCCTGCAATATGCAGGCAAGGTCAAAACCTACAAACATTTTAGTTCTTGGGTAACATAGCAAAGAGATTACCACATGCTGTGTGGTTTAAGATATCCGGTTATGTTCAGCTATTGCTGGCAGCCCTTCTCCAAATCTGTGTGCTGGTCATGTTTCTTAGAGGTCAAGGGCAGTTGCAAAGCCCAGAGTAATCTGCTGCTCTTGTATCACATATTCTTTCAAGACTAAGTATCAGCAGCAGGATCACTTCACCAGCACTACTAGCCTTATCTGACAGGATACCACTGAAGTAGAGCTGTTTGCACAGCAAGAAGCAGCTGGGTTTAATAGGCAAAGGAGCAAAGGAATGTAAAGAGGATTGAGAGGAAGATACAATGCAATCTGTGCACCGCAATGCCCTCACCAGCTGCTGCAACCCCCTGCCTACCTAGATCCCAGAGCCATCTGACTCTCATCTGGCAGAAATCTGTCCCCACAGAGCTGAGGAAGAGTTAATACCATAAAGCAGAAGGTGTAAGGATGGAGTAGAAAGCTCCTCTGTAAAGCTGTGCACTCTGCCTAGCTTGTACGATCTCTGCACAATGACCTCCCCATCACTGTTTCCCAGGATCATAGACACCTCCCTGAAGAGCCTCTTGACCGTCTCCTTCTGTGCAAATGAAAACTCTTCCTTGCCTTCCACCCTCCCCCTGCCTCTCTGTACCTGTGAATTCCCAGCTCTATCCTTCACCTTCCCCTGTGCATGTGCTAGAAAACGCCTGCCAACCATCTTTCTCACACACCCTATATCTCACCAGAAGACCTTGCTGCAAAGGAGTATGCTGTTATGAGATCTGAGATAGAGGGCAAAAGCAATTATTAAGAGACACTGGTTTTCTTCCCCATGGCTCTTCAGGAGAAAATTAGTACCACTGGGAGGCTCGTTCATGTTATTCCTCCAGATCAGATGAATCAGATCAGAGACCTGCTGCCGTATCATCTTTTCATGCTAAGCAGGTATCCTCTGTGATGTTTGTAGGGGCAGTCAACAGCAAGAGACACAGCAGGACACCTGCAAACACTCACCAGAGCACATTTGCTGCTGCTAACAAAGTATACCAAATCAATCCACTTCTCAGTGAATCACACCACTGGAAAGCCTAGCATTTCAGGTCATCCCATACCCCTATGTTTGAAAGAAAGTTGGTCGAAGATGGGAAAGGGGGAGGAGGAACACTGGGAAGGTAACAGAAAGATGAATATAAGACTCATCTAGGCTGCAGGAAAGTGCAATACATGGAGCTATTACAAAGCATACTGACAGTAAAAGGCAAAGCAGAGCTCCTCACCTCACATGAAAGTGGTATTTTCAGAATGCTGGATTCCCTTTCTGGTCAGAAACTGTGCTTTGCTGCCCTCTGCGAGATAACAGAGCAACTCCCCTGACTTCACCTAAACCTTTCACTAGACCCCTCTGCCTGACTGACAGACCACAGGATTGCCAAGGACATCCCAACACCTAGCCCTGCAGGGACATATCATATCTCAGGCCCTTGAGGATGGTGGGCAGTAGGAATGCGTGGAAACTGGAAATTGGATGCTCATCTCCCATTGTCAGTCACATCAGAGCTGGGCAGCTTAGTCTAAACTGGGCACCTGGTGACGTACTTATGGAAGGGTCCAAGGTACAGGCACCTTCTGGGAGGGTCCGGCTTTCTCCACAGACCACAAGGGGAGCCTGGACAGCAAATTTTTGAATGGCGATGATGATGCCCATCTTTAGGAAAAACAAACAAACAGAGAAGAAATTTCCTGCATACACAACCAAACGTTTCAGGCAGTTCTCTCCTCTCCTACACCCAGACATTATGACTGGCCTGCACCTGGAAGGAAAGCTTTTGGAAGATATAAGCACTGCACAATCTGAAAAATTTTGGCTTGAAAATCCTCCTTGTTTTCCCTTTCTTGTGCAGATAGGGATAATACAGCTGACTGGTCACAGCAGACCTGGAGCAGAGATGGGAAAAAAATCCAACTGTATTTTCTTTGAAATACTGTGTCTTGATCCTCTTCCCCAGTGTCAACCAAACATTTCTCCACTTTTCTGTAAAGCTCTCTCTCCATCTTTTTACTCACTATTGTAAAGTATTTCGAGGTGGCTGGATAGAAGCATTCCATGTGCAATTACCAAGAGAAAAGTCAGAAATAGCCAGTCCCCCCTCACCCAAAATACACAAGAGCTGAAGGTGTTTACACTACTGTAATTTTTCAGGGTAATCAGAAGTTTTATTTTAACCCCCAGCAATCCAGTCCATCCAAATTTTCTCTCCAGATTCTAATAATAGCCTTGTAACCCTGAAAATGTAGTGGAGCTGGTCAAGTTCACGGAACACAGCTGAGAGGAGCAGATTTTGTTGATTAGGACTGAGAAGCTTCACACAGAAATGTAAGGAGAGCTGATAACTGGAATAGCCGAGGATGCTGCAAGTTGGAATTGAATGTATTTGCAGAGCCATGGGCAGCCTGAATCTGGTGCTGAAGATGACAAATACTAAAATTTAAATAGAGGAGCAGACAGAGCATGGAGAAGCTCACACCAGCATCCAGCAAGTACTGGGTCCCTTTCAGCATTTCACTTTGTAAAACTAAGAATCACAATTGAGGGAAACTCTTGCTTCCTGAAAATTGCTTTCAAGCTATGGCGTACTGCCAGTATTGGTTTACCTACTTATTACCATGAAGACGCTGAGTCAGGTGCTTCCAGAACAGCCATATTTTCACTTCTCTTTTCTGAGAGTCTATATAAAGCTGCGTTTCTCTGCACTTTGGGTAATAGGATACACTGAGAAGCAAGGTGGGAAAAATCTCCCAATCACATCCAAAGGCACACAGGAGTTCAAATACTGTTTGTCTCACAAGAAAACTTGATGTCCTCATTTTCAGGCTGGAGTCACATACCTTCCTTCAGCACATTTTAATGAAGTATGGCTGTTTAATAGGATTTCTCAGCATGTTTCTTATTCTGTTGGGAAATACCGTGCCAATGTTTCTCATTTCCATTCTCTTGTTTAAGTGTCTGACTCTCACTTCGCCTGCTATTTGTCCTCATTATAATAAAAATTAAAACACCACTCCCACTGTCAGTCAGAGCCAAAACCAAAGGTAAAGGCAATAATTTATTGTGCATTCAACTAAAAAATGCTATTCTCCAAATAACATTACGGATAACATCCATCTGTTTTGAAATCTAGTTCTGATTATGTAGAATAGCTCTTGGCTGGTCTTCTGCTAGCAGTGCCAGCTGCTGCTGTTGAATGATCAAGGGGATCATGGTGCCAAATAAATTTTGCTCCTGGTTCCTTTCAACCCAAGGGAGAATAGTCTGACAGAACTAAAAGCCATCTAAATTTTGACTGTTGTGTTTTACCTTCCTGCTTGCAAAGTTTTAAACTTATTTTGAGGCAATACTCCAGATAAAGCTCATAATACTTCAAAGCCTCCGCTAGACTATTACATATATGGACTGTAGTTAGTACTCAAAAATAACAACAAAATTATCTGCCCTGTGAACATGCTTAATACAAAACAGCTTTGTAGCACGTGTACAGATTCGGTATATTTGAAAGCAGAAAGCAACTTTAGGAGCTGTATGGTGCTGTCATGAAGATCTAACCCACCTACTCTGACATGGCAGTTTGGGACTTCCAGAAAAAAAACCCCAACATGTCAGAGCATTTCAACCCAAATTAGATGAAAAATTCAAATGCACTTCTTCCACCTCATCCGTTCAGCCACAAGGCAGTTTGGAATGGCAGCTGTGATTAAAATCAGTCTGTAATTACTGGAAATGCCTAAACAAAATCTTTCCTTACAGTCAGTTGGATAAATCACCTGCTAGGTCAAGTCCTTGATTTAAGTGCAGTTTGTTCACATAAGGTAATGGAAAACAACAGCTCACATCCTTAAGTGTGTGTGCATGTCTTTATAATGAGCCTGTATATAATCAATGCATCAAGGCTCAATAAATCCTATTCCAGCAAGAGAACAAGCCTGCTTGTGTAAGTGTGGATTAATCTCTCTTCTGGCTAATAGCGCTTGGACTCCACCCCCCTTCAGGGGACTCTTGTCCTTCCATGAGAGGGGAGGTGGGGAAAGACAGCTGATTTTGGCAGCTGCTGAAGTCCTCTCTGCTGCCAGGGAGAAAAATACTGCAAGGCACAGAAGGGGAGGCTAAGTGACCTAATTACATAGCAAGGGGGTGAGTGATTGCCAACAAGAAAAGAGAGCAGGCAAGCACAGCCCACTTGGGATATCCTTGCAAGGCTAATCCAAACTCAAGGGTTTTCCCAGCATGCTCATGGTGACAACTCTTCAAGACATTTCTGCATTAACCAGCTCTCCAGAGGAATGTCTACACAGCCTTCCCATAAATGGGCAAGAGTGGATTTCAGGGCTTTCTTTCAGAAAGAACTGAATTCAGAGATTCCTGTAACATTAAGAAGTACTGACAAAAGAGGATGCAGCCGAGGACTGGCAACAAGCTGATCAGTCTCCTACTTTTGGGTTATCAAAACAATAGATGTATCAGAAAACACAGAGTCAGTGTAGACTTAGGCGACAGAAAATGTGCTCTCTCTTGATGCAGAGGAATGCACAGGAACTAGGGATGAAACAAGCCCAACCCACTGCTTGCTAGTGCTGCACTGTCACCTCTTGTGTTTTAGCCAATTCTGACAAAAAGGCACATCTCTGTGAGGGCACCCTGGCCATCACAGAGGCCATCTCCTACCTAGTGCTGTAAGGCAAAATCACTGATGTGTCCTGACAGACCCAGGATGGACATCTTGGAAACAGCATAAGAGTCATAGAACTGCATTTTGCTGGGATGACTGCTGCTGTATATTTTTCCTCAGGGAGAAGTTAGGGCAGAATATACGGTGCTCTGTTGGTCAGTATTTCTCAAATGAGTTACACACATTCAGTTTTAAATGCTTGTTCACATGCCCAAAGACAGCACAAAGAACACATTTCTCTCACTTCCAAATAAGTAAACAGATGAGAGCACACATCGCCCTTTCCTTGGGTATCTCAAACCATGCAGCTTTATACAGCTCCGAAAGTTGCTTTCTGCTTTCACATCTCAAAGCATTTGCCTCTTATCTACGCATCTCTGATGCTGTGGTCCATCCATGCATCAGTCGGGCTGAACATAAATGTATCCAAGAGTGAGGTTAGGGTGCAACTGAGCTGGAGCTAACCATGCTGCTGAGGGCCCAGGCAGAGCAGATATCAACACACTAATATGGTCCGTGCTCCCCACTTTGGTCGCAGGCAATCTCATGCATCTGAGCTTATGAAACACACCAAAGAGGGAGATGCAGAAGTTAGAAGGGATTTTCATATACTTTGATAGTACTAGGTTTGCCCCTACAGGCTGCACTGATGTAGAAACACTGGTGAAGTGATTAAAAACCGATGTAGTTACATACCTGTCTGCCATCTTTTTGATTGCAGGCTTCCAATGTGATTTGAGAGCCAGTAGAGAAAGACGTAATGGAAAGACACTTGTCCTGCTGTCTAATTAAAGGGTCACTGAATACCCACTCCTTTGGCATAAGAAAAAAAGGGTTCTATTAGGATCATAATGGTGATCAGATGGGGAAGGAAGAGCGTGATCTATCAGATATTTCAAAACCTGTATCCTTTGTTCAGCTCTTACCAAAGGCCCCCTGGCAGCAGCCTTCACCTGATCAGAAGTTTGTGCTCAGGCTTGGTGCATCATGACTATTTCAAAGCCTGCAGCTGGCTCCCATGACCACCTGAACTGTCTGATTAACCCCATGCAACTCCCAGCCTACAAAGCAGGGAGGACTCTGAGCCAGACTTACATGATGTGCAACTGCTTCTGCATATTTTACATAGCAGACATGCTCTGTACCAGATATCTGGGACCTGCAGATTACCAAGCAAAGCAAAACACGTGCAAGCATATCCATGGGCTAATATATATCACCAGCACACACAAAGCACAAACCACTTCATTTTTCCCTCCTCTCACTAGATGGATACCCAGCCCAATCAATTAATAATATTATACTTTCCCCAAGGAAGAAATAAAAAATGCAGTAAGTTTCAGAGGTTTCAAATGGTAATGGCATAGAACGAGTCAGATTGAACAGCATATTGAATTTGGCTGCAAACTGGTTTCCAACAGTTAACAGATGTGAATATGTATTTTCTGGCATGAGATATCCTACTGTGACCTTTAACTTTCTCAAGCTGCTTCCCTGCTGCTTTCAGTCAGCCAAAGAGGCTGAGTGCTGATCTTCAGCAAATATAAACCAGCACAGCTCCACTGCAGTTAGAAGAGCTGCACCAAATTACGGCACCTGGGGTCTTGGCTATTCAAACTCTATTGGGCTTTATACTGAAACACATCTGTAAAACAGTACAATTCCAGCCATCTGCAGCTACAGCTGAACTGATACTCCAAGAATAGTTTCTGGTCCTGGGAAAATCTCTTACCCATGTGCCAGGGTACTTGCCATACCCCAGGACCATTTCTCATAGGTTGTATGATGAAGCAGAGCACACCCAAGCAAGATTCTGAGTGGGAACAACTACATGACTCCAACCCTGGTCGCATGCCTACTGAACAAACTAGTGATGCCCCTGAGTATTCAAGTGCCACCTTTTGCCTTTGAGTGACGAAAACCTTCCTATTCTAAACATGACTGCTGGGCCTGCTGAGCCAGAAGAGCTCAGAGTTGTGCACAATTTCTTGTCCTGCTTACTATTAAAATCACTAACAGGTCCAAATTCTTCCTTCATTCACGTCTGCATGAACCCACCAAGGCCAGAGATGCATTTTCATTCCCAGGTAATAAAAACATCAGAAGCAGCAGCAAAACACCAAACTGAAGCCTGCCTTACCTGAGAGACAGGTGGATTGTTCACTGTCCCTTTGCAGTTTCCCATGCCAGCCAACGTATTTCCTGTGGTATCCTGCGCCCAAGACTCCAGGCAGTTTCCTCCTTGTTTAATTATTCCTGGAATCAACTCCTTTTCAGGAATCCTTGAAGTAAAATGACAGTTGCATGGCACTTCATAAACAAAAATGTCCAAAGCACTTTCACATTTAAGAGGGTGTGACTTGCCCTCGACTGAAACACAGTCCCCTTTATTTGACAGAAAATGAACTATGTCAAACTATCCCCTGGAAATGTCTGGAGCAGGCAAAAGTCAAGGGACAGCTTGGTCAGAGGTCTGGTACTCTTTCATTTTAGAAAGCATAACAGGATCTTTAGGTATACCCCAAGCAATTTAGTGCGATGTCTCTTCTGACAGAGGCCATTGCCAGTAAAAAGCCATATCCCCACTGCTTTATCCTGCTTTTGCCTCCTTCCAGAGTCTTCCCCCCCCAGTGCTAGCACATATTCACTATCTCATTGCTAGCAATACAGTCAAGATCTGTCTAGGCCAGACTACAGCTGTGTGTTTCAGCCTCAACCCATGTTAGCTACAGACTGAGATGTAAAGATAAATTTCCAGGGTGTGTTAACTAGCAAGTGATAATAACACAGCTCTACCCAGGCTACCTCCCAGCAGAGCAATGACACAACACTACTGCATCCTGACCTGGGGCAGGGGAAGCCCAGCTGCTTCTGGCATTCTCTGAACCACCCGCACCTCTGCACCAAGGCTGCCCAGCTCTACTTGGGTCAACTACCTCCAGGCAGAGCACACAAAAGGCAGAGACTAAGCCTTATCTGGAGGGATGTAGTGCTCTGGTACTTGTCTGTACCCCACACCTCTGAAAGCATCACTGTTGCACATCTCTGGGGGGCAGCTGTGTGGGGCAGGGCAGAGGGCTCCCAGCAGTAGGATCAACAAACCTTTTGCAGTTGTTGAGATGATACAAGCCATAAAATCACAGGTTTCTCACCAAAAGGAATAACAGATGAAAGCCTTCTCCAAGCATAAGTAAGTCTCTCTTTTTCCTGCTGCCACCAAGACTCATCTTCTCATTGTGACCCACCTCCCAGATCCTTCAGAGATTTCTACAAGCAGAGAACTGACTCACTTGAGCTCTGGGTAGACGTTCTCCAGATACCACTGGAAGGATTTACAGTTCAGTTTGCGACGCTGCTCCACGCGGTCTGCAACACTGGAAACACAGGCAGGTTGTTGAGGATAAGGTAGTAAACACGAGGGAGGGGAACAATGAAGATTGGCCAGGAGGTTTGAGGGAGACTATACAACTTTTTCCCATTACTCATCCTCCCACGTTGTTGTTGCTGGGTTCAGAGCACTAGCAGTGACCTGAGGTGAAAAGGAGGAGAGAGGCAAATGGCAGGAAATAGAAATGGAAGACAAACACCTTCAGAGAACAATTCTTGCCCTTCCATTGGCTCAGACTGATGGTAGGCCCCAGGTCCTACAAAACTACTGTAGGACCAGGAAAGCATTTCTGCCTCTGAGTGGTAGGTATACCATGAAACTTGACTGCAATCAGTTCCTGAAAATGCCTAGAAAGTGTTTGTGCTCAGGTATATACTAACAGTTTGTCTGTGTATGCTAGAGCACATCTCTAGGTCATAGCAGCAGCTCTAGGCTCAGGCTGGGTTTCAGACCTAAAGAACATCATTATTTGCTCCTAAGCAGTTTTGGGAAAAGGGAGGAGTATAAATGGAAATTAACTCAACATCCCAGTAACTGTCTGCTGCAGCAGCCCTCCCACTGCTGATTTGCTTGGCTCTAGCTGGCTGACAAAGAGGACTTCCCACAAGCCATCCTTCTGAGCAGTGACACTAGGGACTCTCCTCTTCAACCTGTAACACTACATTTGTGTGTTGGGAAGGACTTTCAACTGTACCCATGCTCCTTGTCAACTTCAGCCCAGAGAGGCCACTGTACTGCCCATGCCTCAGAAGAACGTTCTTAGATCCTATATTCACATTAAAATTGTGGGGAAGGAGGGTCCACTTTAGGCCTAGTTGACAGTGATGGTGTCAGAGGCATTTGATTCTTAAAATCTAGATTTAATGCAGGTTCACAGGGCTGTTACTGCTGTCCGTGTGAACAATATCTTCAGGTTTTGGCCCTAAAACACATGAGCAATATATCCATGTCCAATATGCAATATTTCCTTCACAAGCAGCAGGGTTACTTGTATTTTGGCCCCAGTCCAGCTGCTGCAGTCAGCTCAAGGACAGATAAATTAGGTAGGCAAAGCTATCTGTACAAAAATATGTAATGCATCATGATAATAAAGCACAATGTACAACAGAAAAGTGTGTAGGTCAGACCAAACCTTCTTGTCATCAAGTAAGTAGGAGATGCATCATTACCCAGTGCACATAGCTACACATTTGAGATACAACCACATTTACCAAGTCCTTACACTGATAAAATAGTCACTTATTTATTGACAGAACCCACAGATATAGACCACTTCTGGGACTTTTTACATTGATTTGGGAGTCATAGGGGTTTGTTAGCACAGAGGGCAAGCTCTCCCCTCATCCCAGGTCTTGGTGTCAATTGCTGATTTCTGGGTCATAAAGAATGCTAAGCCCATAACAGCAAATCCCACATGGCCTGGAGACAGCTGTAGCAAAGGTGCTGTAAGGAGCAAAATTCTACACAAAAGTGGATTCAGAAGGTGATGAAGACAAGTCACAACCAGATTGTACTTCTAAATGAGATCTCCCACCTTGGGCCATGCTCTCTCCTGCCCTACAAACCACCCATACGCTCATCAGGAAAGAGGGGAGTGTGCCAAGTGCAACCTGCCCCATGTTCCAGCTTGCCATGCTTGCCTTGGGATTCTGCATCCGCACAGGAACTTTGGATCAAGCTCTAGTAACTGCATCGCTCATATTTTCAGGGCAGCTGCATGCTGTGTTAGAAAATATTCTTATCTATCTACTTAAAATATCTGGCCTTTTGATTTCATTACAGATCCCTTTGGCCTTCTGCTAACAAATTATTTATGCAGGGTCAGTGGGGGGAAAATAAAGTGAATTAGAAGTAAACCTTGTTAGCCAGACACTCAAGCTGCAACCTCCCTGGCAATCCAGCCATTCAGAGCATCTCTACTCTCCACACTTAGCCCCAGAGAAGGTCCAAACACTATTTCTTGCCAGCAGTGGGGCTTACCAGAGCCCTCCAATCAAGATTTGGGGCAGCTTACCTTCCAAATGATTTCCCAATGGCAGATGGCCGAGCCTCATAGTAGTACTGCTTGAATTCATCCATCCACACCTCTGCTGTGCGCTTGGTGTTCCTGCATGGGGATGAGGAGATGCTCTGCTGAGTGATGCTAGAGAACCTGCCCTCCCTGCGAGCAAGCACTGGGTGGGCAGAACCAAGGCCTGTCTGTCAGAAGGGAGTGTGAGACAGTCCCACAGGAAAACCAGCAGGCAGCACAGATGGATATAGGCTGAATGTGTTAAGTCCACAGAGTCTTGCAAGGCTGCTTCTTTTCAGAAGTTAAAATTTTAAGTCATAGTTTACCATGATTTTTTCACACGTTTCCTCTGCAGAGACACCTGGACTGAACGTCACCATCACCCTGCTTTACAGTATCCTTTTCCTCAGATTAGCATAATGTTATGAAATAATTCAGCTTGGAAAGCACCTTTAGGTATCACTTGGTCCAGCCTCCTGCCCAAAGCAGACTAAATGAGGCTGTTCAGGGTCTTGTCAGGTCAGCTTTTGAAATCTCCAAGAATGCAGATTTCACCACCTCTCTAGGGTCCTACACCAGTGCTCAGCTGCTCTCATTCTGAAGCATTTTGTCTCATCTTTTTTCTTTTCCCACCTGTCGTGCAGTGGAAGTTGTCTTTAGGTCTTGTCTCAGAGCACATGCGTGCCAGTAAGACCTCTGGACTAAAAAGCGCCTCAGAGACAACAGAGATGACTGCTAATACACAGGGACATGTCATAGAGCAGTATCTACAAATGGCCAGGTTCTCTCTCTGAGCTACTGCTCCTTCCCTCCATTGCAGGCTGAGGAAGAACCAGATGCACTAATACAAACAACAGAGAAAGGAACAGGATTTGTTCACAGAAAACAGCAATTCATCCTTCCCTTGAGACGCTCAGCCATGAGCTGTTCTCCTGTGTCATCAGGAAGAAAGACAACAAAGAATTCAGGCTTATTTAGACATGACCAACATTAAGATGACCTGGCTGCTACCAGGAACTACCCAACACCTACTTGATGTAAGTCAGTGCATTGCCTTCTGGGAAGTCATAAGGATGGCGCTTCCTGAACACGTGTCCCACTCGACTGCAGGGAACAATCTCCAAGCTGCCACCACACATCCACACTCGGAAAGATAGCTCTGGAAGAGACCCCAAGAGTCATACAGCTGCAGATGGGCAGCATTTCCAAGAAGAGCAACACCAGCAGTATGCCCAAAAACCTTGCCCCTCTGCTCTAGATGTACCACCTCCAACAGCAAAACCAGGAAAAGCAAAGGCAGGGTGAGAATCGAAAAAACTGTCTTCCTTTTGTTCAAATGGAGGTAACCCTTGTGGCTCAGACTTCCTAGCCTTCTCCAGTCCCACTCCTCAATTTGGTCCCCTGGGCATTTCAGTGAGACCCTTTGACGAGGTCCTTGTGGTTGCTGTCAGGCCTTCGGGATGGCATTTGGAAACAGATTGAGATCAACCCCACACCCACCTTGTTTTGGACTTCAGTAACTCTCCAGCCCTGCACATGAATGGAAGAAAAAAGGAAGAATTTCCTGTGTAAAGCAAATCATGTGAGGAAGAAAGGTAGTTTAGGAGTCAAGGAGAGAGAAGAGAACAAGATCAGGGCATAGGCAGTGAGTCAATGTCTAGAGCAGAGTCCTCTCCCTCATCCCTCCATGTTATCCGCCCTACAGTAGCTTATTGTTCTTGTCCTGCTTGTTTCTTAATTAAAAAATGAAACAAAAACATACAAAAAACCCCAAACAACACAAAACCAAACCAAAAAATCAATCAAACAAACAAAAACAGCACCAAAAAAACCTCAACCCAAAATAAAGCGGATGACTGGGTTACAGTTTGTCACCAGCTGACTCTCCTGGGGGAGCTAAGAGCGGAAATCACTCTAATAATAGTGTGACTATAAAAATACAGAGAGAACCCTGTTACTTGAAGAAAGCCAGCTGGTTCTGAAGCTAAATGTAAGGTTTTGTTAAAGGATTAGAAGAACTTTAATGTACAGGCGCTTATTTGCATCACAGAAGAGATGTGACCTGCTCAAGCTCATATGTCTGTCCTTGCAAGTTTAATCACTGCCACACCGGAGGGGCTTTCCACTTTATGTTTCATGTGGTGGTGAGAAGAGAAGAAAAAAGAAGGAAAATGAAAACTAGCTGTGTAGTTCGCTAGTCCTCACCAAAATGGTTTCAGATTGTGTAGACTGATTACTTCAAAAACTTCACTCAGTTGGGATCTCCCTCCAGTAATGCCTGAATTATGGGGCTCTGATGTTTCAAAATTAAACAGGAATTATGCATCCAGTTCTAATGACTGTTTCAAAGCATGTACACACACTAACATCTTCTCAACCTTCATCTTTCCCCAGAGCTTTCCTCTCTAGCTCTTGGGAAAGGCTGTTTAAATAGCGTATTGGGGGGGTGGGAAGGGGGAAGATGGTGTATTTAAAATAGCTTCTCAGTAAAAAACCCATTTTATTAGACTATTTTGTGTCATTTCTTACTAGCTCTTACTAGTCAGTCTCTTTCTGACTCTTTCCTAGAGCTTATTATTTTCAGCCTCTTTCCAACAGAGAGTTCAGGCTTCAGAGAGAGGAAAGGTTTAAAAACAACAAAAAAAGGCCAAGATATGAGTTTCTGTCTGATAGTGTGTCCAGCTGGCATCTGCTCTCCTGGAATGAGGTTCTGACTCACTCCAGCCTAAACCAAAAACAAAACTCTCCATCTAACATGTGTAACTTAAAGTGAGTCCATTTCTCAAGGGAAGATTCCTCATGCCATGTTGGCATCTTGGGCACACAGACAGATCACATGTCCAGGTGAAAATCTTTAAAGAAGGGGTGAAATAATGCAGATTTTGGGCATAGAAGAGAAAACAGAGACCAAACATAGCTTATTAAAGACTTTCATCTATCTGCTGATGGAAAGCATAGGAGAACTTTTTGCTGCGCATTTTCCAGGACATGACCTAGTCCATATGTGTTTTAAATGACTTAATCACTGTGGCTTTCCCCCATCACAGTGGAAACAAAAAGAGGTTTATCAGCTCACACCCACCTGGAAGGACATTTAAGCAACTGGTAAATGTGGCTGATCATTTCTGTGTATCTGCAGTATGTGCAGAGCTTGTCAGGCTCTGTGCCCTAGCCATATATTCTCTTATCATGATGATAATGATTATCCTGTTTCCTCATGGAAAAAAGTTTCAAAGAAGAATCTGATTAAAAAATAGCCTTTGTGGGCAGGGAGTGGCCCATCTGACCCATCCAAATTAGTCAGAACCACCCTCCCACCTCATTCGCAAATGGTGACCTTATCCAAACACTTTCCCCTCAAAATTGTAATTCGTAGCAAAACTACTGTTTCAGAACATGATCAACATTTTTCCTTCATAACAAAGCCTAGTTTTCACTTAAATATGGAAAACTGGATTTTTTTTCCCAAAGGGTCAATTAATCATTCTGAATACTACAAAGATTAGTACTTTTTGTTAAATACAGGTTGGCTTCTACCCCTCTTAAGTGCAACAGCAACAGGCTTGATGTAAAAGCCACTGGTTGATTTGTTGCCTCACATTATGCTGAAGAGCTGAACAAAAGTTAGCTTTAAAAAGGAAAAGTAGTCTGTTTTCCTTTTAAAATACCTTCCCATATCCATCATCACAGTGGTGATATGGCAATGCAGCTCATGGACAGGCCACATGAAACAGCATTGTGCACTTAGCTTTGCCCTCCTTAAGTGAAGAGTGGAGGTGAAGGATAGGAGTGATAGGGGACAACAAATTTACAAGTAAACCTCTCAAGGCAAAACTGGTAAGCCAGTCCCATACAGCCTGGCCCTGTCACTGCCAGGCTTTGAAAGAGCAATTTGAAGGAGAATGAAGCAATTCTGTGGAGGTTTCTATTAGCTCTACCTGCAAGAAGGGCTGTGGGTGTGCAGGTAATTTACTGCCACTTATGGCAGAGAGCTCTGCTTAGCATCAAACTACTGACATGCACACCAAACAACAATGCTGGGCTCCCAGGTAGGCAGAAGCATACAGCCAGAAGCGTAAAGAAATATTCTTCTCCATTCTTTACAGCTTTTACACAGTTGCAGCTTAGAGGCTGGCTGGCTGGTCAATGTCTGGCTCTGCAGCTGGAGTAGGACTAGTGACAGCAAGAAGCTGAGTTTGGCTGTGCAGAAGAGTCTGAGGGTCACAGGAGAGAGAATCTTCATTGTTGGTAAAGGCTGCCTCTGACTTCTGCCTAGCTGATGCTACCAGCACTGAAGAGATCCCAGTGCCAGCCCCATTTCATATCTCTGTTAAAAATCATGACTACCATAACCTGAAGTAAGACCTCAGAAAGCAGAGAACACAGACACCCATTATTAGATATTTTGTTTTCAAAAAATGGTGCCTTGATATTCTGCTATCAGCCAAAAACATTCCTGGTTTCAGAGAGGATTTCAGAAAGAGGCAGCTCTTCCAGCTGTATTCAGAGACACTAAAGTTTCCTCTTCTTGACTATTTCTTTCTTTCTAATTGGTCCTTCAGGTGCTAGGAAACAGCATATAATTCTTCTTTAAAGGGTTTTAGCTACAAATCTGTGACATTTATGGAAGTTGCAAAAACAGATTTTTTGGGGGGCAGCGTTAGCTACAGAAAAGTCTATTTAAGTTGACTGCAAAACAGTCAACAGCCTTTTATCTCTTCAGTTCCACTTGCATCATTTCTAAATGAATGTGCAGAATACTTGAAGCATCCATGAACTTCTTTTCAATACTCTTCTTCCTTTTGTCGCTAACACCTAGTGACATTGCAGCTTCCCTTCACATCAGGCAAAGAAAGATAAATGGAATACCTGTGCCTGGAATTAAGTGTGAGGAGATGGGCTTAAGCACCATGCCCTCTAAGATAACAGCACTTCAGTGTACAGACTGCCTTGGGCCTCTGAATTCCTCAGATGTTTGTGATGCCCTAGTCTGCTTCTGAATATTTGCATTTGGAATCTATTTGTACCCGAATTCCACTTATAGAAAGGCTTGTTTTACGAGGAAAAAATATCCTTCTGACCTATCAAGCTGGGAGAGCAACCCAGACTTATCTGGGAAAGAGGAACAGGAATAAGAAGAGAGCATATGAGTGACTGTCTACTTCAGAGCTGAGACAACACAGACTGTCATGTAAAGGACTGGAGGAATGCTCTCCAAAAACAAGCAGCAATTTAAATAACAGGAGGTTCCTGGTTTTTACCCATACTGTGGAAACACCTGCAAAATAGTGCATATGCCTGTAGGAGAGTGATAGCTCTGATCACAAAAATCTATGTCCCGTTTACTTTGGACGAAGCTGACAGCGATACAATTCTGACCAACATAGGGGTTACCTGATCATGTCCCTAGCCTTACATTGACATACAGATCAGATCGCTCAAAAGGAAGGTTCTGGTAGGTGATGAAGACTGGGAAGTGGTTCTGCATTAGTGTGTCATTCCCCTGAAACATCCTAAACTTACCAAAATTTTCTCCTCCCCAGATCTCCATTTGAGTATCATATTTTCCTAGGTGGTTAAACCAGGACTTGTCAATCACAAAGATTCCTCCTGCTATGACAGGGGTTCTGGAAAAGAAAACAAAAGTCCATACAAAATAATCACACATATACGTGGCACCACAACCTTCATTTTAGAGAGGGGGCAATTTGTCCAGGCCTGACAAATCATATTTCATTTAAAACAGGAAAATAGTAGAGCTGGGACCTGAACCTGCAGCAGGCTTCTGAGAACCCCCTCACTTTCCTGCCTCTGTTGCATGGTCCTGCAAAAGTTACATGAGTGATGCTGTGTCCTTTACATTTGTACAAATATGCACAGTGTGAAGAAATGGCAGTGGCACTGTCTGATAACTGTGTTCACCAGCTAGACACAGTGTGAGAGACACTGTTGCATGTTACTGCCCTGCTGTTAGCAAGCTGGCTGCTTCTGGAGCACAAAACAGAGGCTCGCAAATTACACAGGGGAATGATACTTTAATGCTGTAAACAGGGATCTGTCTGCCTATACAAACACTGTGACTTTTTATATCAGGATTTGTCACATTCTACATTCCTGAGAGCCACATACACTGCAGCCAAGCTGGCAATAACTGTTCAGCCAACAGAATCTCTTTTGTCCATGGACATGCAGATTTTAGGGGAGGAAGGGAAAAATTCTGTGCCCAAATTACTAGGCAAGATTCAGTTGCCAGGTCTGCTTTACACTTGCTGTGTGACTGTTTAGCTGCTTCATTCCTTAATTCTTCACCTGGAAGATGGAGGTAATTAAAAGCTCCCAAAGGGATTTCTGAGGCATTCAGTGTTGAGGGAATGAGACCACAAAAACCAATACATAGAAGTGGTGTCTTGAAGATGTGGCACACCTACAAGCCTAGGATAGTATATAATTGCTATTCTTACAATATTCAGAGAGTAGTACTCTCAGAATTGGGATACAGACCTCAATACATTCAGAAAATAACATGAAGGGTTTGTCGACATCAAGAGAACACTGTGGCATTTTGTCCTCAGCAAGGCAATCCCTGTGCACTCCTTGCCATGCAGATGAAGACTTAGTAAAGGCATTTGGAGAACTGCACACTGTCCAGAGTCAGCTACCTTATAGACTGAGTTGGGTCTGTTCTGGACATCTTCTGCTCTATAGGAATCTGCTCCCACTTAAAGTGAAGGCTCCAGTCAAACCCTGAGAAGCAAAAAACACATCAAATAGATTTTGGCTATTATTTTTCTACTAGCTTCAGTGATACTCCCCACCTTTACATCACAGGCCATCTCTACTTTGCTTTCCTGACCTCCCTCACAGTCGACCCAAAATGGCAAGACACTACCCTAACACAGAATTCACCAGCTTCTGTCTTGGCATTCCTTAGCATTATAAATCTCTGCTCAATTCCACTCCACATCTTTAGGAGGGTGTTGTCAGTGTGAGATGCAACCTCATTTTGGCAGGTCTGTCTTAACAGCTCTCTGTCTGCCAAAGTCATGAGGCTTTAATCAAAGCCTCCTTCAATATGGGACATTATGTATTCTGCAAAGAAAGGCCTGCAGACCACTGCATGCATCACATCTTTCAAGACTGCCATTTATTTATAGTTGGCTTGTGGTGGATAGTTGAGCACAGCACAGTCACTATCATTATACTGGTGCTAAGGGTAGCCACAGAATGAGTAGCCTTTAGCAGGCAAGCAGCATAGCAGCTATCCTCAGCCGTAGAAGAGGAAGAAAAGTACCAGTCAGTGTGGGTGACCACAGGAACAACTGCAAGGCTGTTGCAGCTGCAGGTAAAAGAGGACAGAGAATCCATAAGGAAAGACCATCACTCTGTTTTGTTGGAAAGCTGAAGAGAACTTCAATTAGTTTTCAGGCATCATCCCTCAGGCCTAACTCACAGAAGCCATTCATTATACCCACCTCCCCTCAGGTCTGCTGATGCTGCCAGGTAGGCAAAATTATCCAGGCTGATAACATCAATGATTGGACTCACCACCCGGGTATAATCCTGAGGGAGAAAGAGAAAGGAAAAAAAACTGAGTGGGGTTTTTCTTGAATGTCTGGCAAAGCTGCAAGAGACCAGAAAACACAAAGCTGCACGTGTAAATCTTTGTCTGGCTTCTCCAGCACAGTTCTGGTACCTGAGCAAGGGATCCATGACCACGACATGACATGACATGACAAATGCAGCAGTACTAACCAGCTGCATGCCATGGAATGGAGCCTGGGACACCTACAGCCAGGACTGCTGCTAAGAAACAGCTCTTTATTTCCTGCCCAAGTCACAGAGCATGAATAATTGTCCCAGAGGTTTTGTGTTTGCTTTTGATAACTATTGGCAGCATACCTTCCAGTCAGCTATCCTTGAATTATCATCAGTAATAAAAAAAAGTGATGATAAATAAACGTTAATAAATTATTACAATGATAATAAAATTGTAATCAGCCTTGAAATTATTAACCCCCTAATAAAGCATCTTCTCAACAAGTACTATGAATCAAGACCTCATACATAAGAATCATAGTGCACATTGAAAAATTCATTATAACATTAAGAAATTAGGAATACTTTATTGCCATTAAGGGTATAGAAATTTACAGTTTTCCTTTGCAATCCTTTTAGTAAGTGCGAGTTGAGATTATAACAATTTTTCAACATCATGAGACAGGGCATTAAAGACAGTCTTGTGATAACTCATGTATGTGATGAAACAGAGAGCTAGCAATGCCAGAAACAGCATCTTGTTATCGGGCAGCTGCCAACTCTGTGCCTTTCCCATTAAACCTTCACTTTGTGCTTTGCTTTGGTTCCTCCTGCTAGGGCACATTTGGCCAGGATGGCACATCCTAGGTCACAGCTTATCCCCCTCTATGCTGGGTTGGCTGTACAGATGGAGTATGTCTGCCCAGCCTGAGCCCCCCAGCACCCACCTGGTGCTCCAGCCAGTGATCCAACCAGCTGACTCAAGGACTGGGTAGGGCAAGACTGAAAGCTGAATTAAGATGCATGGCAGAAATATAGGAAGTAGGTCAAAAATAGGCTGACTTGAAATCCACTCATTAAATAATACTGGAGTTAGCACCCAAGCTTTTGCATCTCAGACCCTTCCCTGAAGAAACTAGGGAGGCCCTTTCTGCTTAGGGACCCCTATGCTGCTGTTTCTGCAGCTTGACTTAAAGAGCAGTAGTAAACATTAATGGGCTTCTGACATGGAGGATTTATTGAGTAGGATTAAAAAGCAGAAGCTTTTAAGTCGTCAATCCTGAAGTTTCACCTTTTTCCACTCCTTCATATTACACCAACCAGACATGAATACAGGGCACTAAAGCCTCCATCCCTTCTCCTGGGGCACACTAATCCATGGCATCTTCCTTTCAGAGGAGGGATTGTTATAAACGGATGACTGAGACCAATTTAAAAACAAAAACTATTTTAATTAGGCTGAGAAGCAATAAGCAAAAC
>WYDI02010491.1:0-32138 GCA_009867235.2 Psittacus erithacus | reverse complement strand
AGAGATCACAAACCGTGCCAGATCCACACAGGGTACAATGACCACACCATATTCTACTCTGACACGAATCATAACTGCGTTTATCACAGGATAAATCCCAGCCACTTGCAAGCATGGCTGTGACTTCTTCCATCAACTCTCCCCAGTTTGCTTTTACGGCAGAACTGTATACCTGCCCCTCCAGCCCTCAGTGCAGACAGGGTGACAGCTGCCAATATTCCTGTCTCCTTTTCAGTCTTCCAGCCTCACATCAATCCTTTGCCAAGTGAACCAGCAAAAGGACATCCCTGCACTCACAGACAGCTCCTCTGTGCTAGGAAGCTGCCTACATGCAGGTGGGATGTGTTGGCAGCTCAGTGGAAGCATTAATGGAAGAAAGACTTTGGCAGTGACAAGGCAGAGGGGAAGGTCCAGCAGCAAGAGGGGAGATGGCAACCATGGAAAAGTTGCACAGTGTGTGCTGCCAAAGTGGCTATCCTATGTACAAGTTAACAGGACTGGGAAGCACAGTACCTCATGTCTCCTGCTGGTGCACGGCAGTGGTTCAAGCATTCACCATTGCATTCCATCACTCAGCATCTCCTGCCCTGCCACACTGGCAGAGGAATATAGAAGCCCACCCGGTATCTCCTGCCCATCTAGCTCAGGCTGTACCTTACTCTGTAACAGCCTGCCTCAGGAGTATCTGGGCAAGCTTTCTCTTCACCAGTACTGCTGATGGCATATGAGGGCAGAGGATCCACCAGCACAAGGCAGGCCAGCTCCATCCATCCCAGGAAGGGACATGGTGCTCACCTCTTTTACTCTCTGAAGCATTGGCTGTAGCCACTCACTGTTGACTTCACAGTGACTGTCCAAGAAGGTGAGGATGTCAGCAGTAGCCACTTCAGCTCCTCGCACACGAGAACGAATCAGCCCTACAATAAGGAAAGGACATAGAGGAGCAGGAAGGTTAGGAAGGGAAATAGCTGAGCATCCTTCTGAGAAAATATTGTGTGTGGCCACCACAGGGGAAGAGCAGCACACTAAGAATGACTTTGCCTGTCATTTCTGTCCATGCCACTGAGCTTCCATCTGGTTCCTGCTGTGATGATAACCCTCTTCCAGTCCTCCTCATAAGTACCTTGTTGCTGCCTGCTCAGTGTCCCTCCCATTAGAGCACTCTACTGTTTCTCTCACCACTACTGTAGGATCAAGCTCTACTCTGTTGCCTTTCTTACTGCTTATCTGCTTTATTCCCTTTTGTCCTTTATTCTGCCCTGTGGTCAGAGATGTCAACTTGGCTCTCAGATGTCTCCTTACTTTCTTACAGGCCATCCCACTACCTGAGATGTTCTTTGTGAACTAAACAATGATTCCTGTCTCCTCTTCCAGATCCTTGCTCCACACCTGCTGCGCACCAACAATTTTAGACATAAGTCAGCACATGTGAGTCAAACGATAGAGCAGCTCAGAAAGTCAGAGTTGTCATTTATGCACATAGGCGATACAGGAGAAATAACTTCCCATAACTGTATCTCTTTATGATACATATGATTGTTTTTCCTTTTCCCACATCTCCTAGGTGGCTTGTTAAAATCTAAGTTTGAAAGGACAGGATTTATATCTGCATCTAAATTTATAAAGATCTGAAAATGTGGTTGTTGTTCTAGCCACGGCCTCTGGACACCACTTCTTATTACTTGAAGTATGAAATGACAGCCCTGAAGCCTGAGAGCTGATAAGCCAGGTTCTCCCTCCACAGAGCCTCCAAACTAGGATAACAAATCCTTATACTGAATAAACAAGCTGTAACTATAAGAAACAACATGTAAGCAGCTGGCAAGCAAACAGGGCCATGTGGGAAAGCCTACAAAATCTTTGTACCTACAAAGCTTTCCACACTCACCTTCTCGCCGGGTGTTTCGTAGACACTTGACCTTTGGGATTTTGGTAAGGAGCTGGCAGTCCTCAGCTTAGGAAAAGCAAAAAAAACCACATTTGGCACACATGCATGAATTATTTGGCTTTAACAGAGAGCTCAAATTAACTGTTCTCCTGCTTCTCCACAGGAGGGGAAATTGTACTTTCACTTAACATCACATTAATCAGCCTGATGGCCTTAATTCTGTTGTTTAAAGAGTACACAGAAGAGCACTGCTTGCTTGCTGCCCTCCTCGGACAGCTGAGCCTGTGTTTCATGACACTCTGAGCAGCCAGGCCTTTGCCCTCCCGCACTCAGTATTTCACAAGAACAATGAGACATGTGCTGGCAATGTGGCACCAAGCACTGATAAAGCAGAGGGACTGCAGGGAGCCAGGGCTGCAAATCATCTAAGTGCTAAGTAAAATAATGTTCTGTCATACCAAGTTATCTCATCCACTCTCTGCTTTCAACAGCTCATCAGGGCATTTCCCATCATTTATTCTGGGGGCAGTTTCTGCTTGAATTTATTTGATAAAGACCACAGGGATGTGATCCACTTCCTTGGAGACACCATTACTTCAACACATGGATGCCTAACCAAGGGCTGTGCTGGCAGCTTGCAGCATCCCACATTTATATTGCCCAGGAAAGATGATGGGAAGGAACAGCTCCTGGCTCTGGCCCAGCTTACCAATGAGCACTGAGTCTTTAGTTCTCTAATATCCTCTCTCTATTCCTGCCCTAGCAGAGGTCACAGGAATAACAATTTCTAACTTGCTCTTTTTCCTTGCTCCACCAAGTTCTCCACAGCTTCCATATTTATTCTGTGCTCCTTTCATATCTCGCTACCCCCCTTTCCCGCTGTCATTCTCCTGCAGACTGAGTGATCTGGGGAGAACGCAAAGGCTATTACCCAAACTGCATCTCTTGGAATGTTCCTGCACAAGTATTTCCATTCTCAAGGATATGTGCAATCTGAAATACTGTTCTTTGTGGGCACCTTGGAAGCTGATGCATTATCCAAGTGAAGTGGAAGGTGCTCTTAATTACAGAGCATGAAGATTTTGCTGGACATCTGCTACAAGGTAAGGCAATACTCATCTTGGCCAAGTCACAACTTCAGGTATGAGAATCCATATTAAGTCATTCTAACTGGTGAATGACTCTAATGGAGCACATCACTCTAACTGTAACTACTTGCCAGAGCTGACAGACTCTCTGTATCTTCGGAGAAACTGAGATGGATATTAAAGCAAAGTGTCAGACCTCAAATATGTTCTAAAGTGCCTCTATGCAGGTACCTCAGAGGAGTAGCTGCATTCACAAATATCCAGCTGCCAGTGAAGAAATGAGAGTTGTCATGGGATGGAGCTTTTTGAAAATCTTTCTATTTTCCTACGTGCCTAAATCGGAGTTTCTGGTATCAAAAATCCATCAGTGTTGATTTGGAAACTTTGGCCATTGAGAACTGAGTGTTTAGGGGCTGAATGTGGAACACTTATGGTTATTTGTTGGAAGTGCCCAGGAATGCCCAACTCCAACAGCTGCGCACAGCTCAGCCATTATCTAAATCACACTTCCAGGCTCTCAGAAACTTAAATCTCTAATGTCAGCATCCACTTAAGATTTTATTTGTTTTAATTTGCTAAAGCTACATAAGCATTTAGTAAGAGCAATGCTTCCTTACCTCAGCAGGTCAAGGTGGGCATTCTCAGCTATCTGTAAAGTGTTCTGAAGGAGTAATTATCAATTATTATAAGTGGCACACAACTAGATTGTCCTTGAATCTAGCCCATATCATGATAGAAGCAAGAAGTCTTCTGTCCCCACCACCTCACCACTACTACACAACAGCCAGGAGCAAGAGCAACTGTATGGATGGAAAGAGTCCATAGCCTGCAGTCTGCAGGTCTGGTGGGACTCATGCAGATGACACTCCATCCCTGTGCCAAGCTGCAGGAGAAGGTATGGTGCTGCCAAAAGCATTAACCCTTCCATGGCCTCCCACAGGGACACCTGGTATCTCAGAGGCAGGCAGTCTCACCCCAGTTTGCCTGCAGAACCACAGGCAGCAATATTCTGTAGGCTCCATTGCATCTTCTTGCTCCCTCTTGGTTTGTAATTACCCACTCTGCCCATGTGCACCATTGCTATATACATATCTGCACTAAAAGCTCACAGAATGATGCATACTGAAACTACAGAGATCTCTGGCAAAAAACTGCCAAGCTGACAGAAAGGAAAGACCCAATGGAAATTAAAAAAGGTGAAGAAGCTCTGGCCTTTACCATGCATGGATGTAAACTAAACACAGAAAACCTTCCTGTTCTTTTTCTCTTGCATACAGACAAGAGGGAATCTCTGTGTAGGAAGGGGACTGAACAGAGCAACCAAAAAGAGGAAAAACAGAAGGTAAGAAATAAGTGAAAGGGAAATAGGTCCATACTTACGATCTGAGCTGAAGTCATCTACCAAAATGATCTCCTGGATGAGGCTGGGAGGGGTGCGGTTCAGAACACTGCAGGACCCAGGGAGGAAAAAGACAATCTTTGTGAGCTGCCATAATGACAATGTAGGACTGATACACCTCCTGCCTGCCAGGCTCTGTGCAAAGCTGGTCACATCCTCAGAAGTTAACACACTCTGGTACCCTGGAGTCAGAGCGGTTTGATTCTGACCTTTTCATACCTCTCATTCCTTTAAAATGCTTGAACTAATTTTCCATTGCCATCTTCAAGTCTGTCCCCTGGCTTTACTAGTTACATAGCATATTCCCTTTCAAGCCTCCTCCAATGCCTCTATGCACAGGCAAGTCCTCATTGCCTTCAACAGGACTCCTCAGTAACACTTAGGCACCCCAAGGCAACAGCTATTCAAACTTTAATATGAAAACCAGAGGTAAACATTGTCCTCCTAGTTCTAGCATCCCATCTCATTTCAGTGGCACCTGCTCTTCTGATTTTGAGCAATTCTGGAGTAAAATTGTTGGCTTTTTTAATTTTTTTGTTTTCCACAGGAAACAGACAAAAAGAGTAATCCCATACTCCCAGGAATGGAGCTGTAGAGAAATAAATTGCCATCTTGCTAAGATGGCTTTGCATACAGAGCCAAAGTTTCTTCAGTTTGGATGAGTTTTCCACTGTCTCATACAGCAAAATCCTGACTGCTCAGTATCACATCCCACTCTATTTCAGATTTCTGCTGCTTCATACATCTCTGAGAGTATTTGTATTTTGAGCTTGTATGTCCGCAGATAACTGAGCCTACATTTTTCAAAGCTGAACCTCATTTGCTTCTCTTGGCTCATACCTTTCTGGTTCCTCCAGCATGGTGGGGTGGAAGGTAGGTGCTGTTCTTTGCAGGTATAACTGCAGCTTCTCCCAGCATAGCCGTCATCTGCATATTTTACAGACAAGGTTGGCCTGCACTGAAATTCTTGCCTGTGCAAACTCAATGCAAAACATAACCAATCCAGACAGGCTGCATCCTGCAGTATAATGGCTGTAAAACAGTATTCTACACCTTCTCCCACTAGCTTGACTATTGGCAATGCTCACATTCTCTCCACAAGTTTCAGGTCTTCCAACCCAACATAACCAAGGAAGAAAAGAAAGCAAACACTTCATTCTCTCTTCCTCACCTGTCCACCGAGTCCCCAGTAGAGAGAAAACACTTCTCAAGGAGTTCACAGCTAATTGTTCAATGCCCAGTTCTTCTCTCAGCTCTGTAATAATTTGCTGTGGATCCTTGGGAAAGGTACTTAATCTTCTTTGCACTTTGTCATGCTTGTCTTTTTAACAAGGAACGTAGTAATCCATGTATTTCGCTTCAGTGAGATGCAGAGACTGGCATGACAATCTGTTACTATTAGGCACAGAATGGTATTAGAATTCCAAAGTCCAAATGACAATTGCCTTTTACAGCAGAAACACAGCTTGTTCTCCCCTCATCTCATGGATTCCCTACCTCCTCTGCTTTTTCTCACAGTATCAGTATCCTTAACGTTGTTGCATGACACCATGTCAGTATTGCCAATAAGTTTCTTTCCTCTGCTGATACATCCATTCCTCATCAGCTCACAGATAATCTTCTTTATTCCAATGTTAGCAGAGAAGCATCTTTTTTTCCGTTGCTCTAATATAATCTCCTATTTTGCCATTATTTAAATTGTGATTGTAATGAGTTGCTATACCAAATGCTCCAGCATTACGATAGCATCCTTTTAATCAGAATTTGTACAGGCTGTCTGCATAGGTACTGATAGCTGTTCAAATCCATTGACCTAAAGCCTAATTATTCACCTTCACATTTGCATCAAACCAAACAGTCCCTGCAATACTTGCTGAAATCAAAAATAAAGAGAAAGAAAGGGACCATACAACAAAGCAGTTGATTTTCCCTTCTGCAACAATAGTCGCTGCAGCAGAAGTGATTGTATTGCTTAAGAACTGATCAGACACAGACATCAATCACACAAAATGCCTTTTGAGTGACAGTTATTTCTGAAGGAGAGCAAGATGCCAAGCAAATAACTGGTTTAAGAGTGACAGATATGTCCTGCCGAGAAAAAGATACCATGCAGGCAAGCAGTCTTGACTGATACACACCTCTTTCAGGACAAAGATGACAGCAACGAGCCATTTGAACTGGCATATTCACAGGTTCTGCTGGATAGCCCATTCCCTTTTGTTTTTTCCCTACTCCCCCTCTTATTCTCTTGCTGGATATATTTAATCAGTTGTCTCCCACTACACTGAAAACAAATGAATAATCTGAAAGACTCCCTGCATGGGGCCGTAGGATCAAGCCTGGTCCTTTTGGCAGCTTTCAAGCTGGGCAGCAGGTCCTGATGCCCTTGCCTAGGGCAGAGTAGGAAGATGGCTGGAGCCCACAGCAGCAGGCAGGCACACAGCACATGCTGCCTCTGGAGACCAGCAGGGACAAGCGACAGGGTGCTGGAAGAATAAATTATTTCTCCACAGAGTCACTACTCTATTTTGTATATTTTTGTCTATTTCCTCTATGAGTCACTACCCTCTCCCTCATACACAAATATCTCTCCCATCCTCAAGTGGCAACAGCAGCACACCACTCCTATTGCTTCCACCCAGCAGCAAAGATCCCAGGGGCAGAAGGGTGAGCTTGGCAACTGCTGAGCTGCCAGAAGTGCTTATGTGAGCCTTTGTGTGCATATATGCAGGTGGGGGTTAGCAAGAAGGGTCTGCAGATCAGGGTCTGGCCCCTACAGCTGCTATGTTTAGATCACACTGAAATGAACAGTAATGCAGGAGTCTCACCCCTGAGTCACTTCCCAAGACCAGCACTGCCACTTAGCTGAGTTACCTTGCAGAGCGGTCAGAATAACACAGTAAGACAGTATCTGACTCAGGGGAGCACGTATAGGCTTTCCAAGGTTTAATTTTACATCAGTTCAATCCCAGTACCCTTTTCATATATTTTGTCCAAGAACTTCCCAACATTTTACAGATGATGTTTGAATGCCCAACTTTAGGCACTCGAGAGCCAGGCTTGCAAAGATCTCAGATAAGAAAACTTCAACTGGTAGTACATATTCTACTCACCTCTAAAGATTGGACCTCTTAAAGGTTTTCAACCATAAAATATTTTGCTCTTAGTGCTGCTCATTTCCATCAGTTGGCCTCTTCCACCCCCACTTCTTACAGCATTCCCTTAGTGTAATTATGATAACCAAACCTGGGAAGAGGCCCATAACAACAGTGGAATCATATTTAACTTTCACCAGGTGCATCTCAAATGTTTAATTCTAATTATCTAAATAATTGTGCTAAGAAACCTCTTATGGATATAGCAATAATGACTAGTTGCAAACCTGACTAGTCAGCAGGTAAGAAGGCAGTGTGATTTTATGCCTCCTGTTGCTTAATATCACTGTGGTTCTCTGCAGACACACAGCCAGGTCATAAAACCAAATAGAACAGAATAGTCCCTTTGATAGCTGACTTATCCCAAAGTGCTGCAAACTAATTACAGAGTATTTGGTGCATTGTCTGTGTATGTGAATTGAGCAATAATTACATACACAGCAATAACTCAGCCTGGAATTTAAATGTGTTTTGCTGAAAGACAGGACTCTCAGGTTATAGAAGAGGTCTTGAAAAGCACTGTGAAATCTTCAGCTCCCTCTGTAACACCAGTGTCAACATACAAGAGAGACTTAGCTTTATGCCTCTTCTATCACTGCAGCCATGACCTGAGCCTTCACCTCTGTGCATGGTTGTCAAACCTCCCGTGCCTCAAAGACAAGGCTGCTAGCTGAGGCCTGGTTGTGTGACACTGGAAATATTCTATAGCCCAAGAAGAATTCAGCCTTTGGGATCCCTTGTCAGGCAGGGATAAATTATAGATACTTCTGACATTTGATGTAAGCAAGGAGTAAATCAATCACATGCACTGGCTATAAACTATCTGGTAATGAAGACTCCAGCTGTAACCAGAGGTCTGGGAGGAAATGCCATCCACCCCACCATTCACAGCAGAGTTCAGCAGTCAGTTCCTCCCAACAGCACTCCTCCAGGGGCAGCAGGACTGCAGAGACCAATTTGAAAAGATGGGTCATCCATTTTTCAAGGTCTTTTTAGGGGCTTTGGGTTGCAGGAGACCACATCTGAGAGACTGGCAATACCACACCTTGAGGGCTGTGTCCATTTGGGGCTTCCCAGGACAAGAAAAAGTGGGATATGCTGAAGCAGATCCAGTGAACAACCACTAAGACAAGGATCTGGACCATCAGATTATCAGGTGAGGTTGAAAGAAATGGGGCTGTTCAGCCTTGAGAAGAGAATGCTCAGAGAGATTGCAGAGTCTCCATTCTTGCAGATACTAAAAACTGATCAGGCATAGGCATAGACAAAGGCAACCTACTCTAGTTGACTTTGCTTAGAGCAAGCAGTATCTTAATGCATCAGCAACACTCATCTGCTCATTAGTACACCTCACCTCCATAGGATTTGGATACCAGTCTCTCTCTCTATGCATTACTGCTGATCTGAATATCATGTTAACTATCATGGCATCTGACTATTTGATTTGGTGCCTTGAGATTTTCTTAAGGATCCTACTACCACGGTCTCTGAACACCTAACCATTTACTGTCTGACCTTTTCTGTCATTGGCAGAAATCTCCTCCCGTTGCCCTAGCAGCACTGTGGTTCCAAACAAATCTGCTCATTTTCTGAACATTGGCTCTGTAGAACTCATTTTACGGTTCAAATGAAAAGGAAATGATAGAAGTAAAAAGGCAAAATGTGTTCATGCAATATATAGAGGTCTCTGGAAGCACAGCAGCACCAAACCTGGCAGACAGAAACCCAGCCTTCTAGCCATAAGGCCAACTTGAAAAAGCCTGTTATTTATTCACGAAGCACATTTCTCTAAGCCCACAGGATCTGTCAGGGGAAGAAGTAGTGATGATGAATAATGCATTTGTTAGTGATACCATCAGCTCAACCTTCTACCTGAACAATTCACTCTTCCTTCAACCTCCACAGGCTGTTCTGGACCCACTTGCAGGCTTCAGAGACCCTCTGAGAAATGATTTGAAAAGTCAGAGAGGGCAGATGGCATTTTTGTGTGTAAAAACTAAAATGAAAAGAACCTTCACGGGCTCTGCAGGGGTGATGGAAGTGGGGGAGGGTGAAGGAGCAGCTAGGACGTTGCTTTGTGGTACAGATAACTGCATGCTTCTGTCTACTTGGGGATGCTAACAGGCCCTCTGCCACCTATTTACTTGGTTAGATTTGCCCACAGCTGGTACTCAGATATGAGGAGAGACTAGTACAAGATAGCACGTGTCTTGCAGGTTTGGCAAAGCCTGTGTGCAGAGCCCAGGGAGCATCTGGTGGGCCATGAGGTGAAGGAACTGTTTAGCAGCAATTGCTCAGACAACAAGGGCTCAGTCTCCATGAGACCTGAAGTTCATCACCTTCTGCCTGAAAGACTTGCGAACTGCACCACTGCCCTCACTGAGCCACTCCCAGCTCCTGTAACATGCGCCCTAGCAGGGAGGAGGCTGCTTATTCCTGTTTATGGAACACAGTTTCTCCCAAGCCCGGTTCCTCAGCTACATATAACAACTCACTGTGCTCCCTTCGGTTCCCCCGCACTCTTCCAAACCAAGTTCTATTCCCACCTGTGGATGCAGGCCCAGCAGCGCCTTTTCTGCTGCCAATGATTCTTCCCATAGAGGCTATACAGTGGCTAACTGCAGATATCCTGTCTTTGAAGGTACACCCACAGTGCCAATCCAAGCCCCTGACCTGTCCTAGTGGGCCAACTCTAAGTAGACCACATGCACTTGGGGAACTGCAGCCACCCTGCTTGACTAACTGCTGTAAAACACCTAGCCCTCCACCAGTGCCCTTCCAGGCACCATCATTTGTGCCCAGCACCCTTGCTGGACTCACCTCTTCACTGTGCGGAGCAGGGTAGAGCGCGCCTCATTGTGGAAGGTGATGATGAGACTGGTAGCTGGCAAGTCTGTGTCATAGCGTACAGAAGTGCATCTGCAACACAGAGGAGTGGAAGTGTAAGACAAACATCAGCCAGCAGCAGCCAATGCAGCAATGTACCTAGAGTTTCTAATGGAGAAGAATGTAATACGCTAAAATCAGAAGCAGCACAGTTGAGCTGCAGCAAAGGAGGCTTTAGCAGCTCCTGCATGAAGGCTGGCAGAGCTTAAAAAGAACTGTGCCTGATGAAAGGCAAAGTTTGGAGGCTGTGATACCTAAACTCAAATGCTGCATGCTTAGGGGACATATGGGGTTTTTTGGGAAACAAAGTTTCGACATCTTGGACTCTAGTCCCTGGACTCACCTGTGATTCATGTAAAATCTTGTTTATTCATGCACAGGACATGTACATGCTAAGGATGTATGGAGCTGGTGCACCCAGGCATCACTGTATAAAGCACTTCAAATTCTTTGGACATTGGGTCTAACAGAAAGGAAAACACTATCTAGTGCTGTGATTTGCGTCAAGGAGTTGTTGAGGTTCAACACTAATACCTCAGCTGGCAATGGAAAGCAATTCCTCTCGTCTTCTCATCTGACAGTGTAATGTTAGGTACCTGCACTCATTCTCATACTCAGAACCAAGGATTGGTTGCACCAGGGCTGCACAAAGTCTGTGGAGAACAAATACTCCTGGGGGAGAACAACTCACAGATGTGAATCCTGGACCCAGCTATAGCAGATACTAAGATGGCAGATTTGGGCTGATCTGCTCCTCCAGAGTGTCTGTCTTCTTAGCTTCAAGCCCGTGTCAAACAGCAGTCAGTGTGCACTAATTGTCTGCCCAATTAAGAGCAACTGAAATTGTGGCCTAGTGTGTTTAGCAGCTTAAGGCCATGCATAGATGGAATCCATCCTTGTGGGAAATACAATACAGTTCTTACAACCACTACTTGTACTTTCACATTGGCTTACTATTCTTTTATGGCTATTACTGAACCATTACTGTTCTTATCATCACATTCAATCCTACTGGTTTATGACTTTTTCATTGCAATATTTCATTGAGAGGACTGCAGTGTCTTTCAGCAATTTTAAAACATATAAAGAAACCTCGATAAAGTGGAAAACCTGAGACCAGACAGGAGACATACCACATTTATTATTGTTTTAAAACAACTCCATGAGCTAATGCATATAAAATGTGTTAGGCATCAGGAAGTGGAAAAGCAGAAAAAGCTGGTGTATATGTTATTTGGGGTGTCTTCTCAAAAACTCAGCATTACTGCAGCATCACAGAGGACAAGGACAAAGTTTGTGCTTGAAAGTTGACCCTTTCTTTGGTTTGGATCAAAACCTAGCTACGTGCTAGGTCAGAAGGAGCTTGTAGGATGTGTAGTTAAGTATGCCAAGCTTTGTTTGGGTGCCTGAAGAAAAAGTGACGTATTAGGGACCTACTGACCTCCTTAAATTGGGAGCCAGGTCCATCTGTGACACACAGATGGGCTTTCCTCAAACCACAGTCTAACACTTCCAGAGACAGTGATTCTACCACTTCCCTGGAACAAGCTTCCCTCCCAGGCAAGTGGTAGAATCACCATCCATGGAAGTGTTCAAAAAACGTGTAGGTGAGGCCCTGGTTTAGTGGTGGACTTGACAGGCCTGGGGTAAAGGTTGGACTTGGTGACCTTAGAGGTCTTTTCAACCTAGTTGTATGTTTCTGTATCAGCTGAAATAAGTTCTAATCCTGAACTGCCACCCCAGCCACCACTCTAATAGTCTTACAAGACAAGGTACTCAAACACACTCCCTCATTGCCAAACTGCCACCTCTGCCAAAGGGAAGAACACAGAAATAAGTTTAACTGCTCTGATTATACACTACTGTGGACTCCCCAGTGCTGAAGGGAAGCCTTGCAAAGCTGGCACTGAAATGGCCATACATTTCCAGGGAATCACCTGCATGGTTTTTTTCAGAAAACATAGATAAGGCTTTTCACAAAAAACGTGCTCTGCATGCTACCATGGATCAAATTAAACAATAATTCACTTTTGAAGTGAGCTGATTTTAGGCCACAACATAACAGCAGATTAACAGAAAACAGCAGTTCTGCGTGGCAGGGAGACCTGTCAGTAATGCAGGACATGACACCTCTGCCCCTGAGTCACTAGAAAGCCAATCCCAAGGACTATGCTGGGGAACAGGAGCACAAGACTTTGATCTCACAACCCAGGTCCTGACTGCTTGTCTTCACAAAGCATCCTCAGTGCTGTCAGTGAGGGCAGGCTCACAAAGCTCTAGGTCTCCTAACATCCCTTTCACAGTTTCAGTTGGGTTAGATGCCTGTTTTCCTGTTCCTAGTGGCTGTGAAATCTTGCTTTGCAACCCTTGGTAGGGTTTAGGTTCCAGCCCAAATAGACAAGCATTAAAGACATTTTTAGCTTGCTTCTGTTTTTTATCCGTTGTCAAGTAGGCTGTTTTACACTGCCCTATCACTATCAAACCTACAGTTTTCAAGATACAACATTATCTTTCTGTACTCCAGGAACTACAAAATATTTACCTGAGCATTATTAGCAATTTAAGGATGAGTTTAGTCAGCAGAATAAATTCATGCTCAGTGAAACAAGACAGAACAATGAGTACTTTGCAAGCCATGAAATATTCACTGTTATTTGCCCGTTAGTTTTATCCTCACTTAACATCCTTCATCCAAACTATAATGCTGGAAAGAAGGTACCAAACTAGCTTCAAACAGCCAACGCACAGCTCATGAAGAACAACAGAGTAAAGCAAGGATGCAACAATGGCATATTTCACAGCCAGGACAGAGGGTCACTGAGAGAAGCCATGAGCTTGAAGGGAGTTTTGCAAACAACTGTCAGATGACTGATTTGATCTGCAATGGAGGGGCTGTGCTGAAACATCAAAATGATGCTTGGACCTGGGAGGAGATGCTAGAAAAGCAACAAGCTGACACTGAATTAGTCAAGGGTTTCTGCAATTTAAGACCTTTCTGGATTAACCATGAAATACAGAAAAGAAACAGACCAATGCTGGTGAAGAAATCCCCCAAATATACTTTGTCAGCATTGTAGAACAACACAGGAGGGGGCAGTGGCCTCCTCACACCAAGCAGCAGCCACTGCTTGGAGCAAGGGCTGCACGGTACCTGTAGTGTCTGGTGTCCCGAATGGGCCGATCACTGCTGAGTTTGTCACTCTCCAGCTGATTAAAAGCGTGCTGACGGTAGGGGTCTTCTCCAGCCTTCAGCAGCTTTGAGGACAGGTAAGCCTTCTCATCAAAACCTCTTTGGCTGTTCTTCTCTCTCTGGGGAGTCCTCGTCATCTAGAGCAGAGACAACCATCACAGCGTTAGGGAGAACACTCAACTCATGTTTAGACACAGGTAATAAGTTCAGACACACGGACACTAAAGCAGGTTGTTTGCCACACATCTGGAAGTGGCTAAGATAGAAGGGAAGGCAAGGCAGGCAAAAACTTGGAAAGAAAAGCAGGAAACCTTCACAGATATACTGCTATAATTGCCCTCTCCAAAGAAAATCACAGGCCTCGCTATCCTTACTGATTGAGCTTGCGATGAAACCTGCTGCTCCTGACAGCACAGGTAGAGCCAACTTCCCTTCAGCACTTGTTACACAGAATGTGCAAGACCACAGCTACTTGGAAACCCTTCCAGGCAACGCAGGTGTGAAAGCAACCTCCAGCCAATGTGGCTGAAACATGGTATTTTGAGGAAAAACAGTTTCAGCCTTTCAGGGATCACTATCACATACAAACATAGACAGCTGATTTCTCAGGTTCCCTGCTGTGCCTTGCCCAGCTTTGTCCACTCCCACAGAAGTCCATGATAAAGCTGGAAGCTGCATGTGACAATCCCCAGTCCCACACAAGAGCTAAAACACCTGAGCCATCCCTCTTTTCTCCTATTTTTCTGCTAGCTTTCCTAGGCCACAGAGTCAGTGCAATGCCAGCCCCTGAAGACCATTCACTAGGGCCACGAGGAGGGAGGACAGGCACAGCTGTAGCCCATGCTGAACTCTAAGATACAAGATTCTGGTTGGAAATGAACTAGGAACTGCAAAATACTGGCTTCTAAAGCAATCAAGATTGTTTCTACAGTAAAAGTATAACACATTGTCTATGGTAGGCATTTGATAAACCAAATCATGAAGCCATAAAGTGCTGCCAGCTTTGTACGAAGAAATGCTGGATGGAGCTCCCTAAAACTGCTGGAAAAGATTCTGGTACATTCACATCTCATCCAAAGCACTGGATAATCCCCAGATCTTGAGATCATTCTCTGTAAAACAGCCCTCTAATACTAGGCTCAACCACATTTCTCCTTCTACTATAAAGCTCCTTTTAGGAATTTTGGAGGGCAAGAGACCAGGCACTGGTTGCCAGTATCACACAGGGTTTTGGACGAGCCACCTTAGTGGGTTAGGAAACAACTCAAGAGATCCAGCACCATGGCAAATTCCTTAAGCAGAAGAAAGCTTCGAAGAAGAAACATCTCTGTACCTTTCTCCAAGAAGGGCTACCCTGCAGCACAGACAGCCCTAGGAGAGCCAGGCAGTTGGGTAAGATTATAGCAAATGAATTCAGTGTAGAGAAGTGCAAGATAACGAACATTAGATGATACAAATTGAATTACTCATGCATATGGATGGATTTCAAATGAACCGTGACCTCTTGGGTTACAGATCTGAGTATCCCCATGGACAACTCAGTGAAGCCCTGAACTCAGTCTGCTGAGATGGGAAATACAGCAAATTGAGTGCACTGAAAATGGGACAGAGAGAACTGAAACACTGCAAACAGTGTTATACAAAAATTAGTGACAGCTCAGCAGCCATGGCCAGAGCGCAAGTTTTGCCAAGCTGGCCTTTGGAAGGAAGCTACTGGAGAGTGAAGACAAATTACAGGTTAGGACTATTCCATTTGGAGAGAAGATTAACACAGTGAGGGGGAAAAAAAAGTGGTCCATAAAATTATGCCTAATACAGCCAAGGTCAGCCTGATGCTCAGGTTTCCCTTCCTCACCATACAAGAATGAGGGAAATGACTTTTCACAGTTAAAAAAGAAAAAGCGCATCATTACTCCCAACACAAAGAAGCTTATTCAACTACTGCACAACCAAGCTGCTGCATATGGTACAGCTGGTTTCACAGCCTGCTGCCTAGACTCTCCCTCGAAAGTCTGATTTTCAGTACAAGGAGGAAAATAATTACTTTTGTACCTCCCCACAGCAGGGCTCAGGGCAGGACTTGGCAGCCAGGGATCATCCTACACACCAGACAGGTGTGGCAGGTGTAGGGCAGCTGGGGGTCATCAGGGCAGGGCCCATGGCTGGACAGCATGGGGCTGTGGGGAGCTGAGAGCCCCTGGGGTCCTGGGCAGGGTAGGGGAGCCCCAAGGAGTGGGCAGGGACAGGAAGGCCCATTAGTGCCCTCAGGGCCATGACACATCTAAACTTGAACTTTTAGGGATAATTCCTCCAGATACTACAGTTCATATGTTACTTCTACATCAAGTTTATAAAGTGGAAAAAGAGCACTGGAAATTAATTGTAAGTTAAGAACAATTCTCACTTTTATCTCAGCCAGTATCAATTTATGCTCTGTTCAAACAGGGAAAAGAGAGGATTCAGGGGATGATAGCTCAGAGAGTCTAGCTTCAGCTTCCAGAAGGACAGCTAATCAACAAGCAATCAAATACCAATCTGTGAGCACCAAGAAGATAACAAGGTAATAAATAGAAGCCAACTGAGATTTGTCAAAGAGCACATCATGTCAGACCAACCTAATTTTCTCCTGTGATGGAGTAATCAGTCTTAAGGGTGTGGAGGAGCAGGAGATAAATACATCATGACTCTGGCAAGGTTTTTGATAGAGGCTGATAAGACATTATCACTAGCAAGGTAGAGAAATAATAGTCTAGATGAAACTACTGCAGAATGGGTGCAACTAGTTGGAAAGCCACTGTCAGGGCAGAATTACTAGCTGTTCACTGTCAGAGCAGAAGGGCTATGGTGAGAGCAGGTCTTAGGGTTTTGCTCTAGATCTAGTGTTATTCAGTATTTTCATAGGTACTTTGGATATTGAGACAGCATGTTTGTCAAATCCGTAAGAAATTCAGCAAAAACGTCAGACATGTTTGGAAACAGCATTAGAATTCAAAATTATCTCAACACACAGAAAAAGCCCCCAGACATGTCTGAAAACAATAAATGCCATTTAGTAAGGGCACCACAGACCTCTACAGTTCATCAGGTCAGTGTTAATACAACACATGGCAGAAACAGCAAGGTAGCAGCTCCTCAGAAAAGCCCTAGATATTATAGCTCATTATAAACCACACAGCAGCAATGTCAGGTTAAAAGAAGAGAGCAAACACCATCATGAATGGAGCCCAGACAGAAACAAGCCTGGCAAAGCAAATATAAAACTTACCTTTAAGGACTGACTTGCTTTATCAGATTCTTTTCCTAGAATATAGATGGTCATCTACAGGACATCTATCATTATTCATTCAAAACATACTTGACAGAAGTAGCCCAGGTTCTCTATGAAATAAGTAGTCAGTCCCTTGCCAAATCCTCTGAGGAGAGTAGACTGGCACCCATCCCCTTTTTCCTCTCCTTTCACATTGACACCACTCACTTCAAGAAGAGGTCAATATTAACACATATGAGCTTCAGACATATTAAAGGCACAGCATGTATAGCTGAATGCAGGGTCAAGTCTTTTATCACATGAGTGGGACAGTCCATACCCATAAATTCTTTATGTAGTTACACACCATGTATCTCCATGCCTGAGGCTGGAACTACAAGTGGAAGTTACGGGAACAGAAAAGCCCATCCTTCTGACTGATGCTCTGTGATAAACTAAAAAAAAATTTGCTACATGAAAGCAGAAATAAAGATAAATAGGCACTAGAAATGTGAGCATCTAAACTCCTTTTCAGTAACAGAGTGGACTAAGATCCTCTTCTGCTGTTGAAAGCACATTCTTAACTGTGTTTTGAAATGGTTCAAGAGACCAGAAACAACTCAAGTAGTGAAATTAACTTTGTAAGCAAGGGATTAAAGGAAAGGGATTAATGCCAGGCACATCTATGAAAACTTGAGAGCCTCATTTTTCAACTAGCACCATGATACTCCTCTAGTCCTTATCACTTGTGAAATAGCAAGTCTATAATACTGACATTGCCACTCACCTCTGTGCATTGTCACTTTCTGTCATCGGACACAGGCACCCCAGCTCCAGTATCATGCAAACAGCCACACTAAACCAGAGCAGCTGGGGACTTTAGGACCCTAAGATACCTTTTCTTAGCAGCATGCCTGGGCAAGGGGAAAAGGGATAGCCGTACTCCAGGGGTCATGAGGCATCTTTACTTCCTGGAGTAAGGTGTGCAAAACTCTCAAAAGTAAGTGCAATTAATCATTTTACACAGTATAAAATTAGTCCAACAGCAGTTTTGTATGACAGGACATATACTTTGCAGCTCTTGCATACCTTTCTTACAAATGTTTAGCGCTAATACAAATGGAGCAGGGCACTGACAAGCTTCTCTTTTGGTTTAAGCTCATTTTCATGATCATGTCAGCCGTGTCAAACTACAGAACAGAAATGCAATCACAAGCCATCCCCAGTGAGTGTCTTTATCTAGAAGAACTGACCAACCAGGAAGGTCTAATTAATGAATATGGACACAAAGCAAGCCAGGGAGTAACAACCTCGCCAAACCTTCCTCCCTGTTAAGACCGCCTTCAATTTATCCTGCTGCCACAGGCAAATGTACTGCCAGTGCCATCACCTCCGCCCTGCTAGCACCTCCCTCCCACCAGCCATGCAAGTCCACCCTGCCCTCAGCAAACATTTCCGTACTGAAGTTGTGTAATGCCAGCTTCAGCCCATTGGATTGCTGACTGAGCAAATCTTCTTCCCTCATAGCAAAGGTCAGGGCTCAGTCACCTCTGTAAAACACAGAGGAGCTGCTGGGGCTGCACCCTATGAGATTTTGCTCCATGGGCTCTCTCCACTTGCTCCACAATGCCGTTCCAGAGACCTGAAGACAAGTCCCAGAGAAGACAGGACAGCACAGCATCACCACCAGCAATCAGATGTGGTGGTGCTGTACAGTGGGGCAGTGTTTGGGAATGCTAAGAGATAGGTGCTGCTCAGCTCTGTGAGCCACATGCTGGCACACAAATGGGCTATGCATGGCACAGAGCACAGCTGAGAGCTGCAACAACTCGCAAGAAATTCCCAAGGAGCAAGCTACTCTTGATAGGCTGAATACACAAGACTGTCTCTTGAAGGCATGTTGCCAAGAGGATTTGTTTTAGAGGGTGTGTTGCATTTCCAGTTGGGTTTAGGAACCCCACTGCACACATGGCTCTTGTTATGTTTCACGAAATAGTCTGTATACTTCTCTGAAAAATTCCTCAAAAGACTTTAATAGAAAAGCTGCGCCTGACAGCACAGGGCTTATTTTATTTATGCTTTGTTTAACTGTGTAAATTAATTGTAAATGTGGTTTAGAAACCATGCTCTTATGGAACTTCTGCTATGAAATGTTAATAAAAACTACCACAGTTAAATAGAATCATCTCTGCTCTTCAAGAAGTGCAAGTGCTGACGGAGGAGCTCAGAGACCGATCTGAATGTTTTGTTTGTAGCTTGCACAAACTGGAGTAACACAATGGAAGCAGTAAAGCTGCTTGAATTGATCAGCTCCCACAAGAAGCTAATAGGGCACAAAAGATTTTCTATTGCCATCAACACTGGACAATCTTGAGACATGCTGCCAGCTCCAAATTGTGCAGGAGAGACCAGTGGTGGGCCCCCAGCAGAGGCTATTTTCAATGCGCTCTGAGAAAAGGCCATGGTTGCCAGCTCAGCGTTTCTCCAGGCCCTGTGAAAGAGTTGTGCTTGCTAAGGGATGGTGGGAGTGAGAGCAGGGAAAGCCTGCTGCTTGCCCAAGGTGCCTCTCCACCTCCCTATTCTTTTCTAATGTCTGCTGGCATCCATTGCCTTTTGTGCATGCAGAGGCAACTCTGCCAGCTCTGCAAGACTGCATCTCTGCTCTCTTTTGGTTTAGGCCCGAGAAATTCTTTCTCTCTATCCCTGTCTCATGACTGGGAAGTCACAGGATTTCACCAAATACTTTCTATTTTGTTCTTCTCTTCCTTCCTCACAGTTTTTCCAGGCATTGAGCTGTTGACAAGGAAGTGTCCTTAAGCATCTGCCCTGAAAAGGCAGAAATCCTGTATAAGGCAAGAAAGGAGAAGCAATTATTTTTCTGTGTCTGGTTTCCACAGCAATGTTCTCCCCATACTCATCAGTTTTTGGATGCTACTTTCAGAGCCTCTTCCAAGAGACATGGAAGGCGGCACAGCATTTTCCATGCTACTGCTTACATCCTGGATGAGGTGAACATCACACTGTCCTATGATGTCTGTCACAAACAGACATGGATTGTTAGTGTAGAGAATTTAGAAACAGGATATTACTGACTCAGAGGTCACAGCAGCGTGTTGACAGGCAAGGCTTGACCGATAAATTTCAAGTAGACTTGCCAGGATTTGACAAGCTGGTATTTAGGCAAGTTTTGGGGAGGAAAGTAAGCAACTCAAGAGAAGAAAACCATGTAGCGGAACTTTACAAGGGGGAGCAGCAAAAAGAAAAACAAATCCAAACCCAAAAGCAATTAAGTACCTCTTATCATGAGCAGTGGTTCTCTGATAGCTTCACACACCACTCCCCACATCCAATTTCTCAGCATACAGAAAGGTGGTGTCTGTCCTACCACAGTCCCAGCTCCTTGCTTTCACATGTAAGAATCACAGCCTTGCTTCTGAGGAAGCCAAGTGGCCTCCGCTTAATGATCCTACTTAGCCATCTTTTTCATGAAGCTAATGAAGAAGCTTCCTTCTTGTGATATTTACCCTGATCCTGCATGTCCCTGTCTACAGGAGGGAAGAGATGCTTCCAGGAAGCGTATCTGAATCACTATGCCCAGGTCTATGTATAGTAACAGGGGCTGACAGCTGAGGAACGGCCAAAAGTAAGTAGCACACAGTGCACAAGCGCCAGCACCACAGCACACATCAATCGCATTCATTTTGCAGACAGCAGCCCTGGGGAGTATGGGGTACAGACTGCCATGCTGGTTATATGAGCTCAGCATCAGACTGCATGCAAATAAGTCACTTCCACATACAGTGACTGGCTTTAGCACAAACTAAACCCTCTCCACTCCCATGCAGATTAGCAATCCATACATAAATCATGCCAACTTGGATTTCCCTCTGAGAACAGTCCTGGTGTATACTCATTGTAGAATAATAACCTGAGAAGCTGGAATTTATTATACAACCTCATGTGTGACAGGTGTAGGATACTATCAGTTATCATAGTGCTATATATGCTATACTGCAAGACACGTATAGCATATATAGATATAACATATAGCAGATGACTTCTATAAAGCATGTCCATCTTTGACCCAGCTATTTAATCCTGAATAGACTTTGAGCAGTTAGCAAAGGCTGCATCCTACCAAGTTTTCTAGCTCAGCAGCCCAGAGGCAGGAAGACATTGCCCATAACTCAGGGAAGGGACATGATGCCCTGGGGCATCCTTCCAGTCTTTTGTTTTTAGGAGTATTGAGTAAAGCAAAGCAGCGGAAGCCAAAAGGGTTTCAAAGATAGATGCCTGAGGGCACTTTCTTCCAAAGAGCTCTGAGGAAATCCAGACCCTAGATGAGGTGAAGTAGTTGCCAAGGCCTATTCCTTCCTCGGTTTGAAGTCTAATGCACACAGATGTCCATTATGCAAAACTGAAAAACTATTAACATTTTTGGTTTTAATATATTTATGACATGCATATACAATGATTTTGTATAAACATCCACATGTCCAGATACATATACATCTGGCTTCAATGTTCATTTGTTCTTCATCTCATACTGTGGTGTATGAGCCATTTATTCCCTATTTGGCAAATTTTGTTGTGACAGGAACACTGCCATTTTTGTTGATAGAAACCTTTACTCTTTTATATTTTTCTCCAGGAGAAAAACAATGTGGAGGAAAACCCTGAAAAACAGTGAGGTAATGGTCTTCAAAATTACTGAATACCAGCATGAGAGAGGAGTTTGAGGTCTGTGGGGGTTGTTTTTTTCTGAAACATCACTTGTTTTCCAAGCACACCTCTCTCCATCTGTAAATATGCACGATAACATCTGGTGTCAGGAAGAAGACAGACATGACAGTACACTATTCAAATACCTAAGGGAGTAGGCAATTCATGCTTGTACCCACACCAAAACAGCAGCATTGTCAGAAAGAGATCCCAATGGGTAGCCTCTGGGAATGTAGGATTTGTACAGAGAAACGATAGTCACATGGACATGAAGCTGTCTGCATTCAGACATCTGTTTAGTATCACACAGCAAACCTCCCTAGCAAAAGCCATCTAGGTTAGTTGCTGTATATAGGAATACTGCTCTGCTAAAGATTATATATATCTAGTTTGTAAAAGTGTGTTTTGAGGTCCTTTAGAATAAAACAGGCACTATAGGAAGCTGAATTTTTTCTTGAGGAAAAATATCGCAGTCTTCATATGCCCCTGGTTTCCGAGTGATTTTGAATTATTAAAATAAAGAAGAAAAATGAACAATGTTTTGTTATTTGTCGTCTAAGTGCTAGATGCTCAGCGGCCATTTAGGCATTTCCTGAACCTTGATTTATAGCACCTGTATCATGACAGACTGACATACAGTATTTGGCATTACCTGAGCCTTGATTTATAGTATCTGTATTATGACATACTGACATATAGTATTCTGAATTAAGACAGATAATGTCCTCCTGATTACCTGGTAGAGCTATGAAGCCAATAAGACAGTTCAAATGAGGGTGGTCTGAGTCTTCATTAAACACATCAGTCACATAAATTGTATCTCTATTCCCACTCCCCCACCTACACTGCCTGCACAGATGCAACCCATGTGCCTCCTGTTCTGATGCACTAATCTATTCCCTCTGAACTCAAGTGACCTACATTCAGCCTTTTCCGCCCAGCGAATCACAACTGTCTAGAGTGACAGATGCTGCCACAGATATTTTTACAGAGGAGAAAGCAAATTTAGACCTCATAAGCTGCTAACGTAGTCAGCAGTTACCCAAGTTACTCAGTGGACTAGTTACCCAAGAGGTGTGCAGAGATCAGCTAGCACTGAGGACTGGGCACTGCTCACTCAAAGCATTAAAATGCTTAATTATATTAAGCTTGGAGCTCATTTTCTTTGCCTTCAAGATCATGCTGCAAGGGCTTTTTGCTCAGGCTAGAGAAAGGAAGTTGGATTGCCTTTTTAATCATTCATCCTCAAGAGTTAGAGCTTTAAACCAGGATTAGAAGATTAAGAATAAAATAGTGTGGGTTTGCCATGAGCCAACATTCACATTCTGCAGAAATACTGCACACGTGTGCAGCTGAGCCAGGAAGACAAGAGCCAGGAAGACGCCCCCACCAAGGACAAACCCAGCCCCACAGCAGGAGGTAGGAATCTCTCCCCACTTTCCAGCAAGGAAAGATTTTTCCCCAATATGCTTCTGTAAGTAGATCTTGCTCAGACAGGAATGATTTTGAATATTATCTAATTCTTCACCAGCTCTCTTCTCTCTCCCCATGTTAATCACCAGATAGATGCTGCTACAGCCTCTCACAGATGGCTGCGCAATCAGGTGGGAAGCATGGCACATCCCATAGACAGAGCTGGGTGGCAGACTGGCCTCAGGAAGCCACACTCCTGCCTTTGTGCCAGCTAGGGTATCACGCTGCTCCTGGACCCTGGCCCACCACCCCAGAGCCTGCAAGGAGCTTGTGTTCCCAGGAAATAACACTCCAGCAGGACACAACCTTGAGGAGTCAGGTAGTTACACAATGTTCCACACAGCTCTTCCTCGTATTAGCTTTGGGACATCACACAGAAAGGCTCTTGGCAGGTCTCACTGGTTGAGAGTTAGCCTCGCCCAGTCCAAAAATGCAACTTGTCTGTAAACCAACAACCAAGCTAGCATTTAACAGGGTGACTTACATGTAATTCCTCATGCTGCTGCTGAATCCTAACCTGGTTTCTTAAAGAAGTTCAAGAATAACCTTCAGCTCACAATGCAGACTTGTATTTTGGAGGTTCTAAGCATTCTGTGGTGGCAATAGTGATGGATCCAAGATTTATTACAAAAATGAGCCCTTCTGCACAAGACCTTGTTCACCCAGATATGCTCTCTCTCTGCATTCAGCCCTGAGGCGTGAAACATTGTCTTCTAATAGAGGAAAAACTCATTGTCTATTTGTCAGTAAAGATTTGAGAGTATCAGGCTGTTGGCATTTTGTTTAGGAGCCAAATGACGTTCCATTTTAATTGATTAATATTTCACTTACTGCATTGCTCCAATTCCAGAACTCAGCAATCAATTTGAACTGACAAGACCCTCAGAGCCATGCTCTGCTCCTGCTTGAGTATCCATTTGCAAAGGCATTAAATTCACTTCCTGATAGCAAATTTAATCAAGGATGCATACCAATGAAGAATCATGCAACGGGCTCATATATGCCTGTCAAATAAGAAAAAAAACCCGTGTTACGCTACATGGGCCTCTGTCATTGTAGACTTCAATGACATCATTAACAGGCCTCCACAACAGCCTCTCTGCTCTGCCATTTAGTCACTGTCAACAAGGAAAGAGCTGGGCACATGCAGAAGAGCAGAACCACTGAAGTGGGCACCACAAAAATACATTCAGGATAGGTATGGTCAAAACCACTGCTCAAGGAAACACAGTTCTCCCCACGCACAAACCACCACAGTCCCTTACACAGCCACTCGTCCCATTCTGCGGCAAAACAAAGCCAGCGATTGTGATGAACAGCAAGAATCTTTAAAATAGATTACTCTATCAATCCCCATCCAATACAAAAGGCAGCCATCATCTGACTCCACGCACACAGTGCTCACAGTCCCATTGTGAGTTTCATTAGGATGCAGCTCCTGGGTTCCACTGCTAGGAGAACTCACAGCTTTTCTTTTGAAAGGATGATTTTTGCCTGCGTGGCTGCAGAAGGGAAACCTGGATACTTAGAAATTCAAAACCCATCAGGTGAAGATAAAGGACATAAAACTTGATTTTCAAATGTTTGAATGTTTGTGGTCAGCAATAACACTGCTACAGAAACCTTCGGCTCTTGGGTTTTGGCCTGTGTAAACTATAGGTCTGATCAGGCAGATTATGTGAGCTGCTGGGTTTGAGTTCATTTTTTAAAAGATATGTCTGATATTTTTTTCCGTAACTACTCAGTTTTTGCCTGAATTTCATTTTCAGAAGCCTCCCAGAGCCTTGCAGCCCAGACTCCCTTTCCTCCCACCACACGAAAGCCGTACTCCTGGTAGCTTACCCCATCACACCTGGCTGGCTCACGACCCAGCCACCAGCTCAGCAGTTGCCACTCTGTGAGCAAGTTTTCAAACCCCAAGCTCATGCATGGGAGGTAACAAAAATGTGGGTGCCCATTTCTGACAGCTGGGGCTGTGATGCTAACCTTTTGCTTCCCAGAGCACAACTCCAAAAGGACATCAGTGCTGTGATGGTCAAAGAATCTTGCCTGGGACTTCAGCAGCCTTCCTAAATATGAATGAAAGCTAAACTAGACACATTCAGTCCTGTCCCAGCTCCATGAAAACCACAGGGCTGCTCATGAGGATGAGCTTTGCTCCGTGAGATCTGCTTTTCTCTTCTCCGCCAAGAGCTGCATGAAGCCCAGAGGCTTTGTTTGTATTTAGAAGAACACAATGTAAAAGTCTAAATGTGCTGTAAATTACTAGTGAAATCCAGTGGCAAAATTCCCAGTGACATCAGCAGGACAGGATTTCAGCCACAACAAAAATATAAACAGAGAGAAACAAACACACAGAGAGCACTCACTGAGGCCCCAGTTTTCCTCTATCTTCCAGTTTTTCACACTCACAATTATGAGCTACTGGTAAAATCAAACTGCTTAGCACACCGAACTTCCCCTTCTTCCAAATCCCTATTTGCCCTGGAAGATAGCTTATGTTTGGAAACCATTTTAACTAATATGTTGTTAAAAAGCCTTCATTACTTAGAAGACAAATAATGTATACATTTCTAGCTGGAGATTGCAGTGGCAAGATAAAGATTAAATGCAATACAGCTTGTTAGAGACATGAGGTCTGTTACACAATTCATTTTCTCCCAAATAGAAAAAGATGTTGAGACATTCTTCACATTTCTGGCTCACTCTTGTTGGGCTTTAGCATCTCTGGCTCCAGAAGGGAACATAGAGATAAGTGAACATGAACAAAGGAAATATGCCGAGAGGTTTGTTCTAAGTAGGTTTAAAAAGAAATTCATAAAACTAAAAGCAGAGCTGTGGTTGCAAGAGTGGGGACAGACAGCACCAAAGATATCACAAAACAAACAAAACACACACCCCCCAAAAAATTTGAAAGAACTGTTATAGACGGGGAACAAGACGCAGGAGGCCTACTCTTACGTGAAATAAAAGGTAAATGTGAAAGAGAAATTAGCCTGTAGTTCTGCATTACAGAGTATGTATGGAATAAGCATTTCATATTTTAGCTGGTTGGATGTAAAAGGTATTCTCTATAGAGTCTGAACATGACAGGACTATGGACTGGCAGCTCCCAGGCAGTGTATTCAGCTGCATGCCCTACTTCAGGCAGCCTATCCCTGCCATGCTGCAGTTGGTCTGACCAGTAGCACGCCCAGTGCCAATAAAGAGCAACACACTTTAGCAGAGCAGCACCTCCTACTGAAAACAGAAACAAACAAACAAAAAGAAAGAAAAAGGTTTAACAGTTCAAACCTTATTTTTGACCAGCACAAAAGCAGCTCTTGGTGAGATCTCTGCAGCCACAGGGTGTGAGCCAGAACACGCACAGCAGCTCTCATGCCCATGGAGTAATGTTCATGGCTCAGGATCCAGCCAGTTGCCAGGACAGCTTTTTTCATTCTTTCTCCCTAATTAACAGATGTTTAAGCAACATGAGCTGATGAAGGGGCTCTTCACTATCTGCCAATAGATATATCACTTTTTATTTCTTTGGCCCCTTTCTCCTCAGACCAATATTAGAAGGAATATTTGAGGTTGTAGAGTCAAGCACACAGCAAAGCCATGTGCATGCATGTCCACTGCAAGCATTAAATGGCAAGACTTCACATAATTACATGCCAACAAGTGCCCTGACACAGGAGACTGAGATCCTTGGAGTTCTTCCCTGGCTTCTCTGAACCACATGTGAAGTAGAATAGAAACAAGCAGCATTCCAAAAGCATCCAAATCAAGTCCCTAGTGATATCTCACACTCAGCAGCTTCAACAAATTTGAAGCCTGAAGTGGCAGTCAAGAAGAATCAGCCTGCAAGTTGGTACCCGGGGGAGTCAATGCAGCAGCAAGCCAGAAAGTTCATTACAAGAAGCAGCTTCCTTTTCAGGATCATCCCTCTGAGGGCTGCAGAGAAACAAGACCTCTTTTAGAGGGCAGCATTTTGAGGTCTTTTGTCCTCTTCAAATTCATGCCTTCTCAGGACAGGTGTTCTCTCAGGAAGCTGTGGTCTTCATAGACCTCATGGTCATAGCAAGGTGCCCTACACCTCCATAACTGTCCTGGTGGAAGCTTCTACCTTTTTTCTCCTGTCCTATTGCCCAATAGTGTTGTGTTTTTTGGGAGATGTTTGTGGAAGGGAAGGTGGCAGTTACCAAGACGCCCCATGATTTAGAGGTGCTTTGGGAGAACCTGGTCCATCTCAGCAGGAAACTCAAAGCTCTCTGCTGCTGGTACCTACACTCCTACTTCACTGATTTTAGCACTGCCCGTAACAGAGTGAAAATGGAGAACAAGAGCAAAAAAACAAAGCAAAACCCAGAGCCACTGCACACAGAACTAAACTCCATGCCAGGAAAGAAGCTGAGCTGCCACTGAATGCGCTGCTGGAAGCTGCAAATAACACATTATATGCAAAATGAGCTTGTCTTCTACAATTAGTCAAAGTCCTCCCAAAACCCGATAAGAGGCAAAGATGTTCTTAAGCTCAAAAAGCAGGATATTCCAGTGGTAATCCCATAATCAGCAATTTCTGATCAGCCATAATAGTGCTGGCCCCTCACCTCTCATTGCCTGGATGGGAAGCAAACAAGCAATGACAGACACACATCAACTGCTCCTAGCCTACCTCAAGCAGAGGGAGCAGTAGGTGTCATATTTGGAAAGATCCCATGGTGTCATAAACCTACTGCTGCTTCCCTTTACAGCACCATTTCTGTCTCTGACTGCATATGCAACCACCGGGGCACAGGCTATAAAGCCTAAGCCTGCAGCTGATACAGAGATCTGTCTGCATTTCTAGATGTTTGTTACCATAGTGATACCATAGTAATTTTTAGTTTGTTTTGATGCTTTGGGTTTTTTTAATGCTAGGTTTTTATCCAGTGCAGAGCCAGTTCCCAGTTATGTGAGAAGGAAATCAACACTTGCAGTGTGCTGCACGTGCAACAGGGCCTGCTGCCTGGGAGCAGGACACTGTGAAGAGATGTTCAGCTCCTGCCTCATGCCCTACTGTGATTACGGGACTCAGCCTACTTCATTCACTAAAGCCATTACTGATGCCTGCACTCAGCACAGTGTTGCTACCTACCCACGCTGCTGAGTACCACACTACTGCACCTCCTTACCTCCTCAGGAGCTCTTGTGATTAGCTTTTCTCAGAACAAGCATCAAATGAGCATCCACTTTCAGCTTCTCCCCTAAACAGCTCAGCCAAAAGCACCTTACAAGACAAGAACAAATAATGTAAATCCAACTTTTCCTTTAGTGCTAGAGTCTACTTCTAGGGTCTGGTAATGATCTGCAGAAGCCTACAAGTATCATAAAGGTGTTTTCCAGACCTTCCATATCAACATATTGGTCAACAGCTCATGTTTCAGCCTGTCACTCATAGGTTATTCCAAAGAATCTGAAAAAGATGAAACAAGTTCACTGCCAGACATTTACTGCTCCAAATAGCACTAACTGTGGTCATGTTCAGAGTCAAGAACACCCAAGAGAGAACCCTTCCAGAAGCAGGAAGAAAGATATCCTTTTGCCAGAAGCTTTTACTTTTATTTTTAAAAAAGGAATAATTTGGGAAAACTGACCCTTTAGCAACCAATGCCTTACCTAGATGGAGCAGAAGAAGAGCTTAGCAGCACACTTTTTGTTAGAAACTAGCAGTTAGGTTAAACAATAGAAAACTGTCTCACATCATCAAATCTTTGTAAGGTGCATCCATCATAAAATGGACTGATTTTTGTACACATATCCTCTTGATTTGCTAGGCCAGCACTCTACCCATTTCTGTATGTTGGTTCACAGAGGATAACTGCCTAGTACTGTTCCTGCAAATGAACAATCAGTCCTTCGGAGCAGGCAGTAGACAGCAAAGCTAAAGGCCTGGAGATGATAAATATCTGTCAGTTGTGCCGAACCACAGAATGAATAATCTTATTAAAGGAAATCAGAAAGGTATCTTTCAAAAGTCCACTGATCTTTAATTATAGATTAGGGAAGGAATCATGTTTCTCTGCAGAAAAGTAAGTGACCTTCCTCACCGAAAGCAAAATTGCAGTGTGTGATGGACTGCTTCAAAAATGGTTGCCTTGGAGAGAGCAATTCACACAGACCATGCACCCTGGTGAAGGCAATGCAGTAGCAATTTATATCTCTACATTAACCAGTGTCACACAATTCAAATCCTACTGTGCCAGACCTGAAACATGATGACAGGTTTCAAGAGAAAAGAGATACCTATCTCAAGGCGGCTCATTAACTTGGGAATACGGAAACATCTAACACTCTCATGGGTTGAGGTACTACAACTTCACTTTGCCATCACAAACAAGTGCTCATTTATTGCTGTTTTAATCAATGGAGTTGAAAGTGCTTCACTAGTTTTAGCTGGTGGAGCCTCAGCTGCAAGGCTCAGAGATCACCTCCAGCTAAAGAAGGCCCTACCTGCTGCAACTCACTGCTTCCCCCGGTGACTTCATCAAGGGATGCACACAGGAGTTATTCCATCCTCAATAAGCCCACTCACACAAGAAGGGACTGTAACTTGGCTCATCCCAGCTCTTGGATGCCCAAGTCCTGCTGAGTGATGCCCCAGATAAGAGAAACCCCAGAGGAAATGAGGCAGCTGTGTTTTGGAGCCTCATGCCACCAGCCTTTTCTGCAGAATGGCTGTGGGGCTTTTAAAAGGTGCCCAAGATGGACCTTTGCTTGGCAGGAACAGAAGTGCACCACCTAAACTGATCAGGTTTGGTATCTTATTAGGTAGGTATGTCAGTTCCCTTGGTAGATACAGGGAGGCATCCCTCTGACCTCCAATGGTTTTGCTCAGGTCAAATGGCTTGTCACTATTTTCATTCATACTCCTCAGCAGCAAGAAAAACACTAGATGTGAATCACTACTTTAAACAAAATAAGAAAATAATTACAAAGATGATGAGAATCTTCTGTACAAAAAAAAAAAAAAAAAGTCTCCCTAAGTTATCACAATTAAAATATCGTTACAGCATGCACTCATAGCTGGGCTGCAACATGAACCTCAAGGCTGTCAGTATACACCCACACAAGTAACACACACACATCTCCCAGACGACTCTGTTCAGAAACTGCACATAACCACACCTCAGGTTTCCTAAAGAAAAACTGATTGTTCCTTTCTTTCCTCATCTGAAAGTAAGGAAAATCTGCAGGGATGTTTAAAGAGCTGCTGTTCTCTGCAGTCTGAAGTGCAGAGGAAGAAGCACAAGGAAACAAAGTTGGTCCTATATTGCCATATTGCAGTATACTTCCCCTCCAAATTGACTTTTTTTATCCATCCTGCCTGGCACCCTGCAAGCTCTGCCCCTTCCATGTCACATAGATGCACTGAGTCAGAGGCTGTAAGGCTTTTCTATCTCCAGGTTAATATTCATCCTCTGGGTTATGGAGCCAGCATGTGGACCAATGGCTCAAACTGCAAGGATATTTCCAGCAAGGCTGCTCCAGCAGCCCTTGGAAATGAACTGAGAACCGATAGACCAAATAACACCTTTACACCCAGTCTCCCCACCCAGCGCTGAACTGAGTGAACATCCCCCCAGTAAATGACCATCTTTAGCCTGACAGCATCTCAACAGATGAAAGCTCATACAAGCCCTGCATCATTCATCAGATATGCCTTTAACAGATGACTCCTAAGATAATAAAAAGCAATATGCAGAACCAGCTCCCCAAATGACTAATAAATTTTGGAGGGAAGCAGCAAGTGGGAAAAGCATATGTAGAACATGCATCCCCATCCTCTGTTTTTCTTACACATTCATTCATCCCTTCAATCTCTTCCCAGAGCACTGTTTTAACCTGTGTGAAGCAACAAGTTTTAAACCAAGAGGGGAAGGAACTCCCTCAACTTCTTTTAGTTGATGATATCACCCTCCACTGCACAATTGCTTCTCACCAGGCAAGTGGCAGTCATTATCCCTCTCACAGCCCCTGGTTAATATCAGGTTAACAACGAGAATTCTCGTTGCAGTAAACCAATCACCTCCACCCAAGTGCTTCAACCTTGAGTACAAATATCAGTGGGAAACAGAGGAAAAATGCTTTTCCTCAGGGACCACAGTGAGTGACTGATGCAGGCCAGCCTGCAATTTTCGGCAAGCTACCACAGCTACATGGCCCCAGCCAGATGTTTTGAAGGACCCAATCACTGATGTTCACAAGACAGCAGCAATGTCTTGCAGAGCCCTTGAGAAGTGATCAACACCCCCTTTCCACCTCAGCTCAAAGGGAGAACTGCAAGACAGGAAACAGCTTCATAAAACACCTACTTCCAGGAACTTCCAGGTTCCTTCATCTGAAAGGCCTTACAAATCTCAAACCCAAAGTGCTTATCTTAATTAACTGCTTCCACTCTCCATCAGATACTAAAGGTTTGAATGCACTTTTTTTTTTTTTTTTTAAGAAAAATATTGCCCTATAATTAAAATCCAATAACAACATTCTCTGCCTGGCAATACCCACTTTAAACACCAGGTTTTATGCTTTTCTGAGCCAGTGAGGCAATTTTACATTACTCACATCTTAAGGAATAAACTTTTCTAGAGAAGAGTTGAATCAAATAAACAATCAATCCTCAGTGCTGTACATGAGATCTTACAAGGAGGAACCCAATAAGCTATGGATTGTCAGTAAATTCTTGCCTATTTTAACTAAAATCTCTTCTAAGGGTCTGTAACTTGTCCTAAGACACAAAACAGATTCTAAAATCATTCATGTCTGGGCCCCCAGACTGCAAGCTACACATTTGAAAAACTGCACAGAAACTATTCTATTGTAGTACTGTTGGGAGAGGAAAAGGGAGTGTTACTCTTTTTTCCAGGACAGAGAAGGCACCACAGCCCCACAAGTCAGTGACTCTTCAAGCATAGAATCACAGAATAGTTAGGGTTGGCAAGGACCTTAAGATCATCCAGTTCCAACCCCCAGGGACACATCACCCTAGACCATGTTGCCCAAGGCTCTGTCCAACCTGGCCTTGAACACCACCAGGGATGGAGCATTCACAACTTCCTTGGGCAA